>JADDOH010003419.1:0-250383 GCA_016648135.1 Agrypnia vestita | reverse complement strand
AGCAGGAAAAATGACAGCCGAGATGGGATGGGCACATAAGACGGAGACTACTAGACAACACGGTAAAGCAGACAATTTTTGTGGAGCTTCATCGATATTCATCCAGAGAAAGACCAAATAACTACTCGATGATTCGACGCTAGTCGACGCTAGACAGAACCGAAGGAAATACACATTTTTTTTCACTTCAACAGGCCAAGAGGCCCAATTAAAGAAGGAAACACATCACAAACACCCAGGCTTGAGCAAATCACATAGCTTAATGTGACCTCACCGGGAATCGAACCCGGAACCCTCGGTGTGAGAAGCCAGTGTCATATCCACTGGGCTACGAGGGCTGAGGGAAGAGCTAACCCTAATAGCCTACCTAAGCAATGAGTTGAATATGCAAGAATATGAAGAAGAAGAATGAAGTGTCCCATTTTATTCTAAATAAAGAGGACAAGAGGACTCAAAATAAACCAATAATATAAAATATTTTCAATAATGCATTCTCCTATATTATTTACAACTTCTTGACTCAGAAAATTCGTCATTCGAACTTGTTGACCCTGCGTTATTGGCGCTTGCTTGCTGGATAAAACTATTGATGCGAGGTCTCCCAGGCCTTCGCAGAACTGTCGATTGTACTTGTCTATCAAATGTCAAATGTCAATTGTAAATAAATTTAAGGTTATATTTTTTTATTTATTAATTCTGAATTATTTATTACATAGAAAGAGGTAAAAGTAGTTGCTTAACTAGAATAATCTGTTCTTAAGCAACTACCTATACTGTTTTTGAAATTTAATTAAAAATAAGTGTATAAAAGTGTGTAATACTTATAAAATGCACTAAATTAAATAATATCGACATGGTTTTGAAATTAGGCTATTTTTTAATTATAATTATTTAGTTTTATGCAATTATAAAATATAATAACATTTAGGAGCAAGAAAAACACTGCTGCTGAGAACGAATTGCTTTTTATTACAAAGTTTGTACAGTAATTAGGTTCAATTGGAAAAATAATTTTCGTAATAATTGCTCTAAAGATGAGAATAAAGAAGAAATTTTAAAATAATAACGACATGGTTTTAGTACTCTATTTTTAACAATCTGCAATGGGCATTTCTTGTAATGCAAAATTCTTAATTTTAAACACAATACATGACACAAATGACAGCTACAGGCGATATTTATACTGCATCATGATTCTAGGAAAGTATCTATGGAGTTACGGTGTTCCTTCTATACTACACAAAGTTATACTAATTGATAATAAAACTCCAATGCCTGGTAGACCGTGTGCCAGTACCCGTAGGGTTAAATAGCTTTTATTAGGAAAAAATAAATATCATAATATATAATAGAAAAGTTCCTATTTTTCGGACCGTATAAGTATACGGTTCGAAATATTATCTGAAAGTTAGTATAACAATACCACAACAAAATAGTGTTCTCTGTTTGAGCCATTGTGGTAATCGATTGGTCTAATTTGTTTTAAATACAAAATAATTGTTTTCTTAACTTGCAACATCAAAACAGAATAGGTTTTCGTTAAAAAATTATAAATCAACCATTGTGCACGCGTAATTTAAATTTACATTACAAATTTACAATTTGACGTCGTTCGCCCTTCCGCTTGCATCAAAAATAAACCCCTAGTGAATCTAAGTACGCCCAAATAATACTTTGCGAACACTTAACGAACTTAATTGCATCAAATTCCCCTTCCTTTTCTCTTCTATCATCTTTGCTAAAATATTTTTTGTTTATTTTATTGGTATCAATTTTTCTACTTTTTTAGATCAGAAGACACTTTTCTGATAATATATATACATATATTTTTAAATATAAGCTATTATATATTATACACAGTGCGGTTTTATTTTTGAATACGTACCTATTATTAATCTAGTCATTTAAAGTTTTTCATTGTAAACTTTGTACACTCTAGTTAAAACTCTAATTTTTGCTGTGTTTTGAATCGCTTTCGACAAGCTATCGAAGATTTTAAGGCCTTGGACAATTATGTGCAGAGTTTTTCTTTTTCTTTTGAAGACTTATGCTGTCAGCGCCTCTTGTATTGTATGAAAAATCCTTGTTTTGTTGTATCCTGGTAACGAAATATTATTTATTTTGTTACAATATGAATAATATTTCCAAATAATTATATAAAAAACCCTATATTTATATCTCTTAGATTCAAAAGTCTATGATAGACCAGTCCCGAGCAGTTCATACAATCAAGACATCAATTAAATTTCTAAAATACAATAAATTACAATTAGGAGCCTAACAAACTGTCGCTTTTGAAGAATGGAGACGCCTTTAATGTTTGAGTTTGGGGTTCGCCCTGTTTGCTGCATTGCTGCTTATTAAATGCCTGTTCAAATGAAGAATTCATTGTAGAACAAAACATTGTTGAAATTGAACCACTCGAACATTATTTGAACAATCTTTTCCGTGAAATCTAATCATTAAGTTTTAATCTTGCACTGGTTGGATCGAATATGGGTGTTGTTTCAAATTGTTTCAAAATTAGTGTGAAAATGATTGCAAAACAGGCAAACAATCACATAAGAATAGTTATTTTTGTAAAATTGTTTTACACAACGCACTTTTTCGTTTACGTAGTTTCCGAACAGAAGTGATTTAAAAAAAAGTAAACGTGCGGTCTACTCTGTACAATAAATAATTAAACTGTAAACCAAAAAAAAAAAAATCTATTTTATCACAGACCACCAAAATATACAGACATGAAATTTTGTTAATTTCTTGCTACAAGACTTGGTATTAAGGGTGGTTCTAATACGTGTGACTTTTGGAGCTTGTAAATTTTAAAGCTCCTATTAATAGGTCAAACTAAATTCTTTTAATGTATATTAAAATTTATTGGTAAATAAATTGCGCTTTACTTTGCAAGCAATTATTTTAAAAATTAAAAAATAATATGTACTGTAAAAAATACTTTTTTTTATAACTGGTATAATTAAATACCAGAATAAATACTTTAACAGTATAAATTTATCATAAACATGCGTGAGGTGGGAAATTATTCCGCTGTGACCCAACCCCTTTTCCTAAAGAATGGCTTTAGTTCATATTTGTAAATTTTTATACCTATTCGGTAGATTAAATTCAATAAAAAAATACTGTCATCTGTGTGTTGTTTTTTGGGATATTCTGCCGTGTATATATGACCTCTATAGCCGATTTCGGATCCCATTGCAGGGTCTACCGTCCGGGCTGATGTCATGAGTAGGTGTTGATTTCAAGGTTAAGAAGTATTATCTTGCAATACCGTACCGAAAACAGGCTGTCTCCTGGCTTGCAATACCGTGTCGAAAACAGAAAACTATAAACAGAAGATTCTGAATGGCCGTGAAAGCCTGAGAACATTTTTAAAAATATACTGTTTTATTATAACATTTACTAAAAACTAATTAAATCATATAAATACAAACCAGAACAAAAAGGAATAAATATTTTTTAAGAAATATACAAATTTATATAAAAATTGTATTTGGCTGTATGAAATCATTGTGTGAGTAGACATTTTAAACAAATTTTTAAATATTAATTAATTACATTGTTTTATTTTGTGTAAAAGAAATACGTGTTTTCTGAGAATTATTATTTTGCCCTGGATAAAACCACTTTTATTTCTCAATGAAAAGCACTTCTCTCGAAGGAAGAACACCTTTTAAGTCTTGTCCGATTACACGGCCAGGGGGCACAATGGGACAGGAGATGAAAAAAGTGGAAGAAAGGTCTTGACGTTAATGAACGTCGTATGGAGGAGAAGAAAAAGATGTACAGAGTCATGGCGGACAAAGAGTAGAAAAAAACTTGACAATAGCGGAGCTACTGTGGCGAAACCAAATTAAATAAAATTCTTGTTAACCGAAAATAAATTTTATAATAATTAAATATTTTTATTCAAATATTAAGTAGATTTTATTTAATTATTTATGAAGCTTTGAGGTACACTTTAAAAAAAATAATTAAACAAATATTTTTATTTATGTATGAACATTGAACTTAATACATATTTGTGGGAAAATAGCCCACTATTCTCACTAGGATCAACCTGTGCAGAGATGAGCAGCTTAACAACAAAATGAGGACAAAAAACAACATAAAATCAATTAACGTCCTAGATATTGTAGATAAAAGTAACAATTATAGATAGAAAAAATAAGTAGGAAATATTGATGAATACAACCGCAGATAAAATGACGAATGAAAGAGATAACAAATGTAAAAAAATATATAATTTGGGTAGTTTGTCGGTTTATTGTTTAAGACACTCGCCTAGCGATAAATTGGTGGGGGTTTAAGATTCGTTCCAGAAGGCCAACGAGTTTGTCCTATTTTCATAGCACAAACGATAAGCTTAATTTGAAAATAGTGAAAATATTGATGTGTTACATTTTCTGTGAACGCAACACTTATAACTTAAAAAACTTATAAATTATTTATTTATATTTGAATCGAATCAATGTGAAAAATCTATATTTAAAATGCAGTCAGTTTGATGCTTCACCTGTCGATGAGAGATTCTGTTTCTCTCGAAACTTAAGTATTGAAAAATATATAAATATTATAAAACTCACATAGAGGTAACAAGTTTAATGTTTTTCCTAATTTAATGACCAAAATGAAAGTAAGTAAAATTTTGAGAACAATTTTTTAAATCCGGACAACGTAATTCCGAGAATTATTTTCATTTCTCTGTTGCATTTATTTTAGAATGTTTTTACGGGCATCAAAGATCAATTCTATTATTTTGTGATCGAAATAAACTGCTACGCCATGGTTTCTTGCACTTCCTGTTACACCGCACTTTCTCTTGTTAATTATTAACAACGCATGTCACGTGAGCGAATCGCAACAAAGAAGTGACAACAGAAAGGGCGAAAAAAGAAGGAACGGCATTGTTGTCCGTACCTTTATAATAATATATCTTCTATCTCCATTGTTTTGTCAACAATCTTTTCTGCCTTAAGATAATAAACCGGAATAACGCAATATATCTTCAATATTCCACGTATGTATTTATTTTAAAAAACTAGCTGTAACCCTACAAAAGTGACGGTACTTTTACATTCCGGTTCCTTAAGAATGAGTATTTACTTATTTATAGCCGACACCCATGAAATATTATTAATAATAATTAATAATAATAATAAAGAAATAAGCATTAGCAAACTCTGTAATTCCCAGATTACACTCGTTAAGGAATGAACATGCAGAGGCGGCTGACATTTTTGCTGATAATATAACCGTGTTTAGGACAAAGCTGATATAATTCTTGACATCTCAACGAAATGGATGATAAATTTTTCTGTATTATTATTTTACCTTTTAACTATTATTATTTGTACCTTTTATCTATATTATTATTTTATCTGTCTTATGATATTTCTTTTTAAATTTATATTCTGTATTTTTGTAAAAGCCCATAAGGGCGTTATAAAAATAAATAAATAAACAAAAATAAATAAATAGTAATAAGGACTTTTATCAAAATATTTGAACATTTAATATTTTCCCTGCCGGCAGTTAAACCTAAACCCTGGCAATGGGGCGAAGCTTTGCTATGTGCTGTTTTTGAAAAGCAATGTAGGCTCGGTGCTATTGTTGCAGCCTTCGGGTCCGCTGACCCGGGGTTCAAGTGCCATCTACCAATAACCATTTGGTTTTTTAGCCGTGAATTCGAACGAAATTACGGACGTTACACGAAGTTACGGGGACAGACAGACAGACAGATGGACGGACAGACAGACAGACAACTTAATTATTATGTTTGATAACAAATATATAACATATATATATATATATATATACTTGGGAGAACACAAACGAACAAAAATACGATATTATGGTACATTAAAACACTATTGAAAATATGTTTTTTCTTACGCAGACTGTAATTTTTTATACGTCGTATGAATATTATACTCGGTTTACTCGTTTGTGCGATAAATGCTTACGCTAGTGAGGTCAAACCTTTATTTTAACCAATTACACAAGGCAGTTATTTGAAATTTGTATTTGATTGTATTGATGATTGGTATCTGAGACGTAGGACCGATGGTTGCCCATTCCGAAAACTCAGTTATCAATCATCGATACAATCTGATACATATTTCAAGTTTCGGTTGGAGTATCATCGGTTATTACCATTATTAATAACATAATTATTATCTAATGTAATTATTAATTAAGTATCCAGTGAACATCTAAAAATCTAGTCGACAAGGTAACGACAAAGGAATATTTGTGAAACGAATATGAAAACAAATATTTGTAAAACATTATAAATTGTGAAATTGCAATTATACAATATGCAATTTTATAATACTACGATATTTTAAATAAACTCGATGAACCAATTAGAAAACTATGTAGAAAAGTCGATCTATCAAAAAAATAAATATGTGATTTTTACTAGTGTGCGAAAACAAAAAAAAAATCAGATATACTTATAAGTTGAAATTCTACATAATGATTACACTATGATAAATGCTGATAAAGTTCAAGGTTCGCATTTCGGTGGTAGGCAAACATTTTTTCGATGGATAGTTTTTTCCGTATACCTATCATTCTTAATGAATCATCTTATTTGTTACATTGTGAAACACAAACTTGGAGATTCTGAGTGACCGTGAAAACCTAAGAACAGTTGTGAAACACACATAAAATATCTGAAATAACTTTTTGTTACCTGTTGAGATAACAAAAAATACAGTTTCGAAAGATGACAAAACTGTATAAGCAGTTTGTACGCATTATATTACATATAAAACTACACTATTAAAATAATACACGTTAAGCTATCACCATTTTTATTCAATATTAAAATAATTATAGGATATGAATATCAAGGTTATACTTCAATTTCGGTTACTATAAATTAAATGTATATGATAGAAATGGAGTGGTCATCTTTTATAGAGTAACTTATATTTCTCACTTTTACCGTGGGGAGAGAATAGAGCACTCGAGGGTTGGTGAAATAGCACCTGATCTTTTTGAAATATGAAGTGTCTGTAAATTTTTAATGTGAGAAATGTATTAGAAGCGCTCACCGTAGATTTGACGCGTATTTCAAATGAAAATTGTGAAAGTCGAAAGTGCGTGGGTGTAAGTAGGCCTTTGTATTTGGAGGTTACTTGGAGATAATGCCTGAATATCAAGAACGCGTCTGTTAGAAAGTGTAAGTAAAGGATTATGCTCGTTGACGCACGTTTCGGCACTTTTAAAACAAATAAGACGAAATATCAAACATAATAGTATTATATTCTAACGAAATTAATTGCGCACTGTCCACATCCCCTGTGACACGTCATTTTGGAACAAAATTATGGAACGCTCTAGAACCCTACAGAACTATATGATTATCTACAACATTCGGGAGACGCCTGGAATAGCCTGTAAGCGACAGGAACCTCCTCCCAAACACTAAAAATGAAAATAATATTCACGAGGATTCGAAAAACCAACGTGTTGCTTATAAATAGCAGGGCCAGTCCATGGCGCGTCATTTTTTTTTTTACTTTCTACCGATGCGATATTAGCGATAAACCGTAGCGAAAACAGTGTTAGAATCGCGTGTTGTAAATAAAGCGACAGATAAGAAAGACAGTAGAGTGCCTACTTTTTTGCGATAGTGAATAGAATTTATTCGAAAATGTTACCCAGCGATACAAGTGTTCATAAATTGCGGAATAGTGTGAATTAAAGATAGATAGATAGGCGGCCCTTGTAGCCCAGTGGGAATGACACTGGCTTCTCACACAGTTAAGGCACAATTAAGCTGTGTGATTTACTCAAACCTGGGCGTTTTCTGATGTTTTTCGCTTCTCTAAGTGGGCCTCTTGGCCTGTTGAAGCGTAAAAAAAATGATGAAAATTAATTAGTATCCAGTGACTTTACAAATTTATTATAATAAATTAATCACTAATTAATTTCAGTATTATCATTTGTCTTCCAAAGCCACGTCCCGTGACATAATTTATTTATTTATTTCAATATACGGCACACAAGTACCTTTTACATAATAATATATACGAGAAATCTCAAGAGTAGAACAGCAAAAAATTACAGAATTGACATAGTATAGTTAGTTGTTTAAAGTTATAACAGTAATTTAGAAAAAGGAGGTGTGAAGTATATAAAAGGTTAAACAAATAGGTATAATAATTTGTTCGTGATTGCAATATAAATTCAGGACGGCAGGGTGTAGAGCTTTTAGTGGGAATCTTTATATTATGCTAAACTGGAATTAAAAATATCAGAGATCTGCGCACAGGTGTTACCTAACCTATGCAGTCTGGGTACAAGAGAGTTAAAATGTGAGTTGTTTCTAGTGTTGTCACAATAAAATAGTGTAGGTATTCGTGTAGCTCTTTCAGGCGCATGAAACATAAACAAACATAAAGTATTATGTTAAAATTTTACAAAAGAAGTGTTTTCATGAAAAAATTATTACTTGAATCAATGATATTTTAGATTAAATGAATAATTGTTTTTTTACTCCCTTTCTTTTAACTCGTAGCGTCTGTTTGTCTGCCGAAAAAACTTTGGATCGATTTTTAATCCTTTTCTTAACTCATGAAAATGATCTCAAAAATTTTCGTTTAAAAAATTAAATTATAGTATAATTTTGGATTTTTCGAAATTTTAACGGTTTTTTCAAATTGGAAACCATACAAATGAGAAAGTAGCCCGACGCGTGGAGAAGGCGCGAAACCTGTTTCAAGTAGTCTGACTCATTGGTCCTATTTTTTCTGTATTATCGGTTTCGCTGACGCCCTGCCCCCCTATACCAATTATTACGTATTCAATATTCTATAAATTTTAAGGATAATAATATACATGGAATAGATTTTCCACATGGACTTAAAGCAAGAGGAATATATTGATAAAATATCAAATTGGGAACAGTACAAATGAGAATGGGAGTATAATAAAAACTTGGTTTTTATGGATTAGTTTTTTTATTATCAATTGGTGGTCTTGCAGCAGAAACTTAGCAGGTAGATTCCTGACTATGTTATTTTCAATATTTCTTACTTATTTTTTACAAAAAGTTGAACTATTTTTACAGTAACTTATGTCGATTATGAAAAATTCATTCGCTTTAATACAAGTCGAATAAAATGATAAAATCCTTGCAAAAATGATAGTTCAACTTTTTGCAAAAAATAAGTCAAAAATATTGAAAAAAAATCAAACTCTGATATTGCGTATCTCCATAGGCTATTGATATTAGGTCACGGTTGCTTGCACATTTTAAACTCATAACATAGTCAGGAATCTACCGGCAAAGATTCTGCTGCTAGCTCTGGTACACCCTGTGTATGCAATCTGCTTATTTTTAATAGAAAATCACCGAAGCACACCAATTGATAATGAAGATATTTTGAAAGAATGTTCTGTATTGAGAATTAATACTTGCATACACTATAATTGCTAAAATTCACTTAAGCGGATGTTTACAGACAGCTTACTTAAAGCAAGTGTTTTTAATATTGTTCGCCGTTGAACAAACTGGCACGCGAATGTTTAAGTGGAATACATTCTCTGTAGTCGAAGCAAAATAACAATTGACCGAGTTTTCAAAAGTAGTTTAATAATTTTAAAAAAATAGGGCCGATCTTCGCTACTACCTCCTCTCTAGAATGTTAAAGCGGGGTGCATTTCCCTAAGGGAACGAGTGTTGAGTGAGAGAAAGGAAGGATGGGAGGGAGATCTGTACCATAAACCGAAGACAAGGAACAGTGAGGTGAGTTTCTCAGAGCACTCTCCATTAAAATACGAGCACAGTACTATTGACTATCAATAAATTATTTGGTAACAAGGTAAATCACATCTTATCAAGATATTCTGCAAGTATTGAGATGAAATGTGCCGACCCTAACATTGATGCTGATATTCTTGCAGACACGTTATCTTCGTTCAAAAACTCACTCATACACAACATCCATTTTCTAAACGACGACATGAACCTATAGATCATTAAATACTAATCGCACTACACTCAAACACAAATATATAATATACATAAATGTACATGTGAAATATAATTAATTACAAAAATACATGTTACTAGAGCATGCCGAAGACACTTGTAATTGGGATAATGGGCATAGTCTTCACTACAATGTTTATTATCTGAGTGTCATGTACCCATTATCCTGTTAGTGTCTCTAATAAATAAAAAAAAAAAAAAAAAAAAAAAGCTAAGAAAAATATTGCGATGAACAGGTTTGTAAAGTTTAAAGAAATACTTGCGTGTGCGACTACAGTGAAGTGGGACTCACAGACTCAGGGCCGTTTTATGAGCAATAGCCATATCGACCCGATATTTTCGCCATCCAGAGTGGCATTATTTTGATACTAAAGCGGTCGACTCCGCCATACCGCAGATGATGCTTAGGTACATGTGCGGCGCGGCAGGGTATCCACACAAAACCACGTCAATTTATTCGTGTTCGCACGTAAGGAACGCAGATATGGATTCTTATAAAGCAAATTGAATCAATAATCCAAGGAGTTATGGAACGACCAATATTGGTATCCCATTGAGAGAACAACAGACCAATGGATTTAACAAAAGACAAAGGTTTCCAATATTATCCACACGATCGCAAAACTGAGTTGGTACCATGTTAGTCACAGAGCGTGACTAATTACTGGAAGATTCTGCAGTGGTGTCAACCAACCGGGCAGCAGAAGCAAAAGATGTTCACGGAATGTGATGGGCTAATGAAGAGAAATACTGGCCTGAAATTTGGAGTGCCCTTTATTTGCTGGTGTAGTGGTTTAATGGTTTGGATACTTGCCTAGTTACACAGCCTTCGGAGATTCAAGCCTCATTCTAGGACACCAGCAATTTAGACTTTTTTCACATTTTCACAAAATAAGATTTACCTTAAACAGCAAAAATTTTCTCTTTTTTCTTGATCTCAGAATATGCCAGAAAATTCAGAATATTTTGAGTATGTTAACATTTTCAAGAAAACAATACTTGATGTTATCCCCAGGGAAATCATAATTAATCTAGATATATTAAAGTTGCCTCATAGAGACGAAGGTATTTATATGGGGAATATTATCTATGGCAACATCTACACTGGTATATACAAAACTACTAAAAATTTGATATATGTAGTGGTCAATCATGGTTGGATTTGGTGAAAATTACATTGTTTAAATTGTCATTGCCAAACTTTAAGACCTCGCGGATCACTAATTTCATAATTTTAAATCTCGCGGACCACTAGTAGGATTTTTTAGTTTTAATTAACCTTTTTTTTCTTCACTACAACAAGTCAAAAAGGCCCAACGACAGATGTGAAACACATCACAAAATATCCAGGCTTGAGTAAATGACGTAGATAAATTGTATCGTAGTATTTAGATAGAATAAAGTGACCTCACCGGGAAGCCAGTGTCAGTTTTCTCGCGGACAACCTATTTGGCGACCGCTGGTGTGAAGTGATCTATTAACCGGGCCGTACGTTAGGTCGTAAGCTCTATAAATACCCAAAAAAATCTAACACAAATTTCTTATATAAATGGCTTCGTTTCTCTGAGACATCTTTGATATATCAAACGGAAAATGGTTTGTTTTCGGAATGCACTTGGTTGAAAAACTGGCCGCCAGTAACTCCCTCCGAGCTGAAGGGAAGAACACACTGGGGAGTGTCGGGCAACGCTGGCATGAATTATTCCCTGGAATTTCGCCGGTCCAAACCAACAGCGAAAACTCATTAGTGGGGCAGAACAATGCGAGGGGTCTTAAAAGGTTTATTGTAATTATAGCTCGCAAGCAGGTGTTATCATGTCCTGTCCACATCTCGGCGTAATCTCAGCAGATCAGATTGTTACACCCTGAGGTTTGTTTATGACGGGCCGCTCAAATTTGGGTGCGACGGACAGACATTAAGGTCATTTTTATAACTGTGTTGAATAATTAATAGTCTTGAATAATTCACTAAATTGTTGAAATTAACAAAAGGTTATGACACCATCCCTACTAAAGAATGTAAGGAAAATATACAATTTTACGACGCCTATTCCATTTCTAGACGCCTCTCATGTATGAGGGGCGTCTAGGAATGGAATTTATTCGTTAAAAAATAACAGAGTAATATTGTATTGTTATTACTCACTAAAAATTAGAAACAAACTTTTGAACAAATATTACACAACTCTTTAAAGTTAATAAATTTCTTCTTATTTCTTCTTATACTCCTTATCCTAATGGGTCGAGGTCCTAGCTTCTAGCACCACACAGAAGGTTCTAACTTATCCTATCTTGGGCTTCGCTCTCCACGTCAGCCCAGGGTATAATGAAATGTTTAGAATGTAATTATATAGGTATAATTTATTTTATAAAAATCATTGTAATGTATCTGCTGTGCAAATAAATAAAATAATTTATAAATAAAGTCACAAGAAGTAAGGCTAGCGGTTCGTAAGAGAGCCAACTCTAATGTATGTTAGTGAAGTCTGGAATTGGCAAAAAAATGGAAGAAGGCTCAAAGTGGTGGATATGCGTTAGGGTGCTTAGGCGAATGGCATGTATGGAAAATTTGTGTTGGGTAGAGTGAGAAAATAACAAATTATAACTGAATGTAATGCTGGCTGTAGAGTAGTAGATAGAATATAGAAAAGATCGCTGAGATGGTTTGGCCATATGGAACATATGAATGTAGAAAGGAACAGAGGGTGTCTACGACAGATACATTAAATATCGGAGGATGGCCCAGTCAAGATCTTCAACACGTATTCATACAGCATAAAAAAATGTATGTATAAGGTTGAAGCAAAAGTGGAATATGGTCAAGATAAAAGATTGTGAAGTTCTATTCTCTCTGCTTATTTCTGTGAAAAAACGCCATGATGGTTAATTAGTTAGTTAGATAGATGAATAATAAAATCAGTATAAAACAAAATAATCTCTTTACTTTGTGCCCGAGACGTATTAATGTATGAACATATTTAACACCGAATGAATATTAATAATCATCTGAAAATATCGCCTGCCTAGTGTCCATTCGTTCTAACTTCAAAAACCGATACAAATATTTAAGAATTGAAAAATACCTAAATATATATATATATATATATTTAGGTATTTTTCATATATACACATATATTTATTTATTTATTTATTTATTTAATGTTTATGGAAGACCAACAGCACAAAAAAAAAAAAAAAGCATAGAAAACATTGATACAATATAGATGGCCAATTACAGGTCTCCACATTTAGATAAATGTCAGTAATGATAAATATTTATGATATACTAAGGCATATTACTTATATAGAAAGAAAGAATAAAAAAATTAAACAAACAGAAATATGTCAGTAATGATAAATATTTATGATATACTAAGGCATATTAAATATATAGAAAGAAAGAATAAAAAAATTTAAGCAAACAGAAATATGTCAGTAATGATAAACATTTCTGGTATACTAAGGCATATTAATTATATAGAAAGAAAGAATAAAAAAATTTAAACAAACAGAAATATGTCAGTAATGATAAACATTTATGATATACTTAGGCATATTAATTATATAGAAAGAAAGAATAAAAAATTTAAACAAACAGAAATATGTCAGTAATGATAAATATTTATGATATACTAAGGCATATTAATTATATAGAAAGAAAGAATAAAAAATTTAAACAAACAGAAATATGTCAGTAATGATAAATATTTATGATGTACTAAGGCATATTAATTATATAGAAAGAAAGAAAAAAAAAAAAATTAAACAAACAGAAATATGTCAGTAATGATAAATATTTATGATATACTAAGGCATATTAATTATATAGAAAGAAAGAATAAAAAATTTAAATAAAAGAAAAAGAAACTTAATTATTACGTGGAATTTCATTGTACGCCGGTAGTGAAGACCGCGAAACGCGCGACCGCGACGCGAACGCCGCGGGACACGCGCACGCGGACCCTCGTGATACCGGTTGCACGTATATATGTATATAAACTTAAAAATCTCGGAAGAATCGTTTTATACTCAGTACAGGAGGGTCCATCAAAGCGTAGGATATTTATTTCATTATATATCATCGATAATGTATTTGCAGATTTCGAAAGAAACTTGGAAAAGAAACTTCACCATTTTGAGAGGCCAAAATTTTTTTTTCCGGAATTATTGTTTGTTTGAGTTCTCCTCTCCAGCCCCCCACCCCCCCCCCCCGAGTCCTGGTGAAGCAAATTAAACAAGAAAGAAATGCCCGAATCATGAGGGAAGAGTTCGCAATGATGTAACTAATTAAAAACGGAAGAGATCCAGTGTACTCCTAAAGCAAGCAAGCTGGGAGGGGCGTCGTACGTACCCCTTAGTAATTATTCGTTTCAACTGTTCCCGCCTGCAGGATTTATTGCTCTGACCTTATATACATTTTTGTTTGAAATGTAATTTATTTGGATGGAAACGGTGGAAGAATTTGGAATACTAAATAAATATACGTGTCTGTAAAACAAAATAAATATTTGTTTTGTGTGAAGGCTCTGCGGCGCAGTGGTAAAATGGTCGATTGCATGCACCCTGAATATTGGATTTAGAATCCTGCAGATTTAATGATATTTATAATTTAATCAATCTGATTCAATCATTGGGCTCGGTTATATTTATTCGAAATTATTATTAACTTTAATATAATTATTTGAAAAATCTTATCTTTTAGTACAGATCGTTTTTTTACGTAGCACTGTACAGTCGGCCAATGACAAATCTATTGCAAGAATAATTTTTATATTATTACAATGTACATAATATGTATATATAAGTACCTTCATATATGTGTAAAATGCTTAATTATTTCATCGGGAATTAAACAATATTAATCTCATCTTTCTATGGGAATTAACATAAAAATATAGGTGTATACAATAAATTTTACTGTTAATTCACGTAGAAGATTGTAAACCATATTTTTGTTTACGTTATGAAATATTTTACTAGTGTTTTAAATCTGTCCAAGAACTTCGTGTAAACAATAAAATCTTCTTAATTAATCCCTATAAATTACTTAAACACGACAATAGAACCAACAAAAATTTTAATGGCAAACGTCAAGAAAAATAATTTTGAAAAATGATAATATATCATGGAATAACAGTGTCATAGGACGTTGTGTAAGCGCCACATTTTTCTAAGCGGGTTCTTCAACCATATTAATTAAATACCAAAAAAAAATCCATCACCTCATGTTTCTTTGTAACCAAAATTGCTTTTTCTTAATTTTTTGTGTGCGAATATGAATATTAAAATTCCCCTAGGAAGTCTTTTTCAGTTTTTTTTTTGTCTAGTTACAATTTTTTCCATCCTTCTCTATCTGAGCATTGCTTTCAGAACTGGGTTGACGTCCTCACTAATAAATTATCACAAACACTTTTTAATAACCATCTTCCTTTGAAGTGTCAAAGAAAATAGTTTTACCGTTTAATTTAGAAAAATTAAATTAATTATTACCCATCTACATAAAATGTTATTGTAATTCATTTAAATCACTTACAGTAAAGAAGTATTGTAACGGTACAGCTTTAAAATGTCTAACAATACACATTGAATAAAGAAAAAAATTGAGTAGCTTGTTGGTCTTGTGGTTAGGACTCTCGTCTCGTGATCCAAAGGTCGCAGGTTCGAATCTCACTCCAGACAAGCAAGTTAGTCCTATTTTCATAGCATAAGCGTTTAGCTTAATTTGAAAACAGTAAGAATATTAATGTGACACGAATTACCGAATTATCGAAGTAACTTTGTTTTAATTTGTTAATAATAACACACTTGCCAGAGTAATTAATATAAGTGTCGGGATAATTATTTGTAATTTAAATAATTTTCTACTTGTAATTTAAGTCATTTTCTACTTATAATTAAAGTAATTTAAGTAATTTTCTACAGTGCAGCACTATTTTTTTTTCATACCATAGAATTACTAGTCCATTATTTAAAAAAATATATATTAGAAATCAAAGTTCACTGATTCACATATCAAAGATTATTGATTATTCACTCCAATGAAATTCAGATTAATGAAACTTTATTATTAGCAGAAAAACTTAGGCATGTTGAGAATAATACAAAGAATAAAAAAAATTTAACAAGAGAAAAAGAGACTTAATTAGTAAGCAGAAAAATGTAGGCATGTTAAGAATAATACAACAAGAAACAATAAATAATTTAAACAAAAGAAAAAGAAACTTAATTATTAGCAGAAAAAAACAAAAAAAAGGCGTGTTTAGAATAATACAACAAGAAAGAAAAAAATTAATTAGTAAGCAAAGAAATGTAGTAAATTAAGCGTTGTTTCGTTTACAGAGTGGAAGTTCATGATTAACACAATGATTTATACACAACGTTTTATTACACTAATTTGAGTTATATAAGCCTAAGCGCTTTCGATGGACACAACCATCATCTTCAGAGGCAATATTAGAACTAATTGTAAATCAATAAGGGCGACAAATAGAATGTAAAGGGATGACGGAGAGGGAGGGGGGTGGGGCGAGGGTAGTTATTTATTGACATATACAACATACAACCCCCCCCCCGGGCCATGGTTTGAAAAAACCGAACGAAGAAATCTCTATGTTTTTTGATTTATTTTTCTTGGCGACTTTTTTTTTGTTGTAGGTCACCAAATTTTACTTTGGGAAAAATATCGGCATATGTCTTAAAAAAATTGGGATCGAACAAAGAAATCTCTATGATTTTTGATATATTTTTCCGGCGACCTTTTTTTTATAGTCATCAAACTTTTTATTTTGGGAAAAAATAACAAAATATTGATAGGGTGTATTGTACTATAATACTACAATCACTTGACTTCATTAGTACCTACTACAATTTTGTAGTACTACAATTAGTTCACTTCATGTATTTTTTACTACAAATGTAGTATACACTTTGTAGTCTTCAAACTGGTGAACGTGTGTGTGTTGTAGTCTTCATTTTGAAATGTAGTTTTTCCCTTCGCTATTTTTAACATATTTCTAAAAGTGGAGACCTTTAATTGGCCATCAATATTATATTAATGTTTTTTATCCTTTTTTGTTGTGCTGTTGGTGTTCCGAGAATATTAAATAAATAAAATATGTAGTTATTATTTTAATATTATTAAAAAAAATAACTCTAAGAAATCGAGATACTAACACTTCATATATAAGTACAATGAGAAGGATATTCTGGACCGATATGATAACTTACACTTAAGTCTTATACAGAGCCAAAGTCCAAAGAAAATTGTTTATAACAATCAAGCTCCGTAAGATATTTTGGTTAAATAATGAGAAGGAAAAAATAAAATCTACTTCAGTTTATTGTCGAAGGGAAGATTGAAGGCCGCAGAGGAGTCGGAAGAAAACAGCTGCCCTGGCGTAGAAATATCGAGAAGGGACCGGGTAAGAAGAGTCGAGGAGCTGCTGCGAGCTGCCCAAGATAGAGATGGTTTCTCTCGGGTGATCGTCTACGTCGGGAGGATCCAACAGGATACTTAAAGAAGAAGAATTGCAAAAAATAAGTCAAATCAACATTTGATGTCGAATATTCCCTTAACTATTGATATTAGATGTTAGGTCATGATTCCTTGAAAATTTTCGAGTCATTATCAAGGCAGAAAAGCACTGTTGTAGCTCAATTACACCCTGTATATAAAAATTGTTTCTGAGTCTTCTCGAAGATAAACAATGCCCTCCAAAGGTCTTTAGTAAATTAAACGGATTGAATAAAAAATAAATATTTTACTTCCATACCTTTAATAATCATGACATGGTTATGACAGTAGATTGAGGAGTTTTAACATCTCATGCAGTAGTTTTTGCTACTGCCATTTATCGTCACAGTAAGTCTGCCAATCATGCGCACCACGTTTTGTTGCATCGTTTTCGATGTTGTTCCTCAATATTGTTCTACGAGATCGTTCAATCAGAATTCGTACATATGAATTTAAAAAAAAAAACAGAATTGTTTCGACAATAATGTAAAGGTCATCAGATCAAAGATCGATCTTTTTTTATTTTTGTGCCTCATCCCGCTTCTGGGACCGCTTATGGCTACAAATATTTTCAGTTACTTTCATTTGAATATTTAGTCTATTCCCGAATTAACATAGTCTTTTCTTGCTCCGAAACTATCCCCAGGGAACATTGCACATTAATGATTCCGCGTAGAACGGTTGTAATTTACTTACCATTCTTTAAACGCAAACTTTCCTACATTTTCGGTGAGCGGCGCCATTCTTCAGTAATTTGCAATAAAAATGCAACTTTAAATGCAAATTTAAGCAATTAGTATTCTTAGCGCGGTAAAAATATTCCGTTGTTACGAGGAACGAAAAACTGAAAAGTGACAATTTGATTAGTGAAAGTTAAAGCCGCCGCGTGAGCTATGATCCAATATCGTTTATTAAATTGCCTTAATTCTTTCTGCTCAACTTTATATTTCCTCGGGTTTATTTGATTATTATGGAAATATTACTTCAAATAAAGAAAATCAAATTCAAAGGGGTAAAGCTTAATTAATATACGGATTTCTCTCGAAATCATAATGAAAAAAGCGATCACAATATTCAAGTTTGCCGTTCCGAGTTTTTTCGATTGATCCTTTCGCGAATGACGCTTCGAACTAATTCGAAATAAAACGAGAAAATTATTTCAGCGAGATTAGTAATACAAACAATAAAAACGGAGTACGTGCTCGGAAAAACATGAATATAAAACCTCATTTCAACATCTGGTCCACGATACATCTGTCGAGGCTTTTCTTTCCACCGCAGAAATTACCAGTCGACAAAGATATAATAAATCAAACCCGTACTAAGAAGGAAACGAAGGCTAACGAAGAGCGAGACTTCAAAACCGGAGCAAAGTAAGTTAAGTCTACGCGCCTGTCATTATACCCGCTTCCATGTGTAGGAGATCGGTTGAAATCGTAGAGACGTCTACGAATACTAGCGATTTAGGAGAGTCGTAGGTATATTTAGGAAAGCTCGCGCTGCGCGGCGCCCAGTGCACGCTCGCCCGCCGAGCTGTCAGGACGGCCGGAGCCTCGCACTCTCGCGCTCCGAACAGCGTACGATCGCTGTGCTCGCCGATAATAATACATCTCAAACATTTCTCGCACCTTGTTTACATTTAGACTCGAACCTTTACAGAAAAGTGGCGGTTGTTTGTTTTTACTTTCTCCGTAGGGGACTGCTGGTGTATTTAAAAACAAAACTTGAGACGTGTATTTTTGCAACTTCCGTGATTGAGTGTACGGTCGGAGGTCGAGATCGATTGTGCAAATAGGGGAAAAACTCTGGTGCTTGGATTAATAATTCACTCGTTGCCCACTTGCGCCTTGCTGACTTATTCAGCTGACCGACTGCGACTGTCTCATTCTAGGACGACACAAAAGGTAATACATTTCAATTTGACTAGTTCACGTCCGGCTCGTCGTCGCGTGCCGAGGTTCTTCGGCGAGTATTGTTTTACGTACGATTAAAAATTCACAATTTTTACGAATTATTGTCACAAATGTCATTTAAAAAATATAAAACTCGGGTTTTAGACGCCTTTGACACTTTGATATGAGAAATATTATCGAAGCGCTTTGAATGCATTCTGTTAGCATTCAATCAAACGCTCCAAAGCCCAATTAATTAATCCGCAAATATGAATGTCAGCAGATGCCGGCAGATTTGCCGAATTTCACAATGTTACCGATTTATAATTAATAAATTGCGGGAACTTTTTCAATTCCGATATGACTACACCGGCGAGCGTTTTGATCGAATAAATGTTTTTTCATTTTTACGAAATTGATTGAATTATTATTCACCGGTATACAGTAAGGGATTACAATGTTTGGATTGAATATCTGCGGGTTTTGTCTACCTGTAACATGTTAAATATTTACTGGAGTTTGTTGTCAATGTTTTGGAATATATTTAAAAAAATATAACAAAAATTTCAAAACGTTCTTTTGAATTTGCACGTTAATCGTGTATACATTTTTGATTCCACATATATTTGATTAATTCATTGTAAAAACAGTAAATAAAATACAGTAAAAACCATTTTGCTTGCATATTAGAGAACATTTTTTATTAATTTTACAAACACTTTACATCTGCTTGATGGTTTCTATGCACAGCAACATAGCATAGAAAATTTAACCAATTCAAAATGAGTCAATAATAAAACTATTAATTACTAGGTAAAAACAAAAATTTTATTTTAAAATTGAGGTTTGAGTAAAAGAAGAGGTAAACATTTAATATATTAGTCGATAAAGTTCAGTATTTTTATTTAAATAACATTAGTTTTTAATTAAAGTAGACGTTAGTGAATCTGATCCAGTAAGATTTAAACTGACTGAAATATTTATTAAATAAATATTTCCAACCAATACAGAGTATGTCATTATATTCAATATTTTATTATTAAAATAGTATTTATATTTACATGGCTAAAATTTAATACCGAAGCAGTATTTGTAATTATATTCAAATTAATATTGTCAAAAGAGTATTTTTATTTACTAGATTATAATATAATACGGAAAAAGTATTAGAATATTCAATGTATGTAATATTGTCGAAAGAGTATTTTTAAATACTGAACTGTTATACTGAAAAATTTTACGGCATTGTAATGCTTAATATTGTTACAAGAGTATTTTTTTTAAAAAAGCAGTATTTGGAATATTAACGACATATTTGCAGGTCACGGCCAATCAAATTATTTCTAAATTATTTGTAGCTTAGTCATTGAAAAGGTTCGTTTATAGAATAAAGAAATCTATTACGGCCTGATGTAAAAAAATGTCTAACGTAAAAAGAATTTTATTCACAATGTAAATATAGTAGAAAATTTTGTGATTTACACGAAAACGATTTTGTTTGTGTTGTAATAGCGATAATGAACTTGCAAACATGCGGTGTATCTTCAACAAAGGAAACACGTTTTCCTCGAACACATAAAGAAACAAAAATGATCCTCTAAACAACGCCGGGCTACTATCGCGAATGGCTGATGTGTTTCCCGCCAGTGATTTAGTTGTACAGTTCGGGAATAAGCCTCGACGAGGCTCGCACGCCTCCCCCGGATCGAGGCTCTGTACAATGGCAAACAAAAAGGATAACTTCTCCGTGGATAAGTTCGCGTGACGAGATAGCCGACGGGAAATGACATGGAAAAAAATAATGGCTTGCATGTGAGAAGAATCGGGAAATTCGGCATCATTCGGGATGTTTCCATTTCTGGCCGGAAAAGCTGAATTTCCGCCCCACAAAGGATAATTACCGCCGTGTCGAATCGAATAAAGGTCTCTTTTCGTGTTGATACCCACTTTTTTTACGAATAAAATTAAATCCACATTCCGTTATAACGATTTTTCACAGTGGTGGAATATTCACATGCGATTACAATACACGCATTAAAACTACGACAAAAAATATTTGATAATGTCTAAAATATCAGCATTCTGGTGGATAAAACAATGAATATTATTTTTACAATGTGCTCATAAACAAGGTAGGAGTTTGTTTGCGTTCGATTAGTTTTATTGTAAGAAAAAACTATTATAAAACGTTGGAATTCCTTGGAAACGTTTTTCTTTTCCTCAAAAATAATAATTGAAAAATATATTACATGCTGAACGATTTTACAAGTTACGTGAAATATTGACGATGAATTGAATTTGCAGATTTTATTCGAGATTTTTTAGATGTTTCGTTTTTATTTTCTTTTCAATATTTTTTAGCGAACGATATTTTTATGAATTTAATTTGATATTTGAAAAAATAATACACTAATGTGTAGTAGTGAGCAATATTCTTTTTAATGTATATATGATATTCTTCCGAATTATTTAACATAAACATAGAAATACGCCTGAGAATCAATATTAAAATTATTTTAACCCCTTTTATAAACCAATACATATGTTAAACAATATTTTTTAATGTTCATATGTTCTGAGAGCACAAGTACTTTGTTTGACTACTGTGTAGAATAAATAAGTAAATAATTTATTTCGCATATATATTAATCCCGCAGTGAACAAATAGTAATTGTGGTCTAAGAACATGCATACAAGAAAATTGTTAAAAATATATAGGTTCTGGTTTGTAAAAAAGGAGTTGAAAAATTGAAAATATTGTTTCTCAGGCGTATTCAAGTGTATATATATATATGTTAAATAATTCGGAAGAATATCATAAATAATAAATTATTCATGTATACAAGTAAATTATATGTTTATATAAATAATTATGTATATTTATTAGTTAGTTAGGGAATACTCCACAAATTACGACAAACAAAGTTTCATAGGATAACCTTTCATCCACTATTAAGTTTGCGGTACTCCCGGACCGAATCGGGATAGAATCCGTATTGATGTGTGGGCATCTTCATTTTCAGGCTGACAACATTTCCAAAATGTAAAAAAATGTAAATCAATTGTAAAAATTTACTTATGTGTTAAGTCACTGAGGTTTAAAATTAATTTAAATGATGATGAAAGATATTAGAGTACTGCTGAAGTATTTATCTATTCAACACTGATAATTTATGAAAAACATTCCCCGTTTAATATATGGAACGTTGGTGTGAAACTTGGTTTGTGTACCTCTACAACAGCTTAATAATATATTCGTAGCTTAGTGCAGTAATTTTGTACATCGATTGTATGAAGTAGAGAAAACATTGTCATTCTATTGAAATAAAGCGACTGTATAATTTATTATAAATAAAATTTAACAGTTACTTTACTAAGACAGCTTTAAAAAAATGTAAGTGTTAAAATTGAGAGCGAATATAAAGCATAGGTAATAGAATTGATTGATGAGATGTTTTGCGTGTGTGAAACAGTGAGCGAGAAGATGGTAAAGAAGATATATGAGGCAAGTATTGAAGACAACCGAGAGAACGGAGAAGAACATGTAAGAATGGCCCTGTTAAATGATTTAATAACCGAAAAACGTATTTATATTAAAAAATATATAAATATGGATGAAGCATGACCGATGTGCTAAAAAATAAGCGTTCTATCCTCTCTGCCTAACTGCCTAAAGATAAGTAACTCCTTTAAATTTCAAGCCAACTTAAAAATCAAACAAACACGTATGATTAATATAGGGCTGTTTATAACAAGGTCGATACAGTTAACAAAGGGTCCGTGAGTTGGTTTGGACGCGAGGTACGCATACTTTGAAAAAGAATAGTAAAAAAAATGACACGAGACAAATGTTCAAGGTTGTAAAAGAAAGGGTGCCCGCAATTAAATTAAATTAAATTGTGTTGTTAAACCAAAAATTGGAGATTCGCCTTATTAAAAGCTTCAACAACTTAAGAGCGAGTGCATCCTCTGTACCTGAACCTGCAAATAAACAGGGCAATAGTAAATTAGTCAATTAAAAAATATCAAATATATCAATCAAAAATATTTGTTAATTTTTATCGATAAAAAATTCTGCTTCACGGACAACTTATATTTCTTATAGATTTGTAAAGTTAACGTTTTTGCTTGTTATATTTTATTGTATAAATATTTCGTCTAAGGCTGTATGTAATACGGTATTCTCAAGAGAACTTCCTCAAAAGGAGTATTCTCGGAATCTGTTCTAAACCTATGATCAAGTTATTTTAAAATGAGAAAACTAGATTCCAGGCCACAATGTGTTAACTCTTTCATAGCTATGCGGTAATACAAGTCTACCGAGCCAATTAAACCTGTAACTTTTCTGTTAATAGGGCCAACATTAAATTCATATTTTAGCAAATACGACAAAAAATTATTGGTCTTAGAAATGACTGATGAAAACACAATTTTGTAAAGAAAATTGAATTTAAAATAATTATCATGTTCAATTTGACTTAAAATTTTATTAATTTCAATTTAAAAGAATAGACGTTTTGAATGGGTATGATGAATGCATTATATTTTGGAAATATGTAGAGGACCAGTTTTATAAACTTTCGGTAGTTAAATTTCAGACCAAATAAACGGAAATTTTTTACAGACATCAATTTTTTTATCTTATAAAGATTCATTGGTCAAATTTTGGTAAAAATTTACCAAGGGCAAACGTTAGTTAATTGTCGATATTCTAATGGATATTTTGTATTTTGTATATAACAACATAGCTCTTTAAACAAAGTATATAGTCCATTATCCAGAACCGGTCCTAAGATACGCCTCAAAATTTTCCCCTCAATGTCCTATGCTTGCTCGTTCCTTTTTTGTCAGTACCCATGTTTAGCTGCGTATATGAGCAATATTGTACGAATTATATTATTATTTATTTTGATTCGTTTTCATTACCCAATATTTACAATAAATATACGGAATAAACCTATTTTAAAGACATTTAAGCTAGTAAAAGTTTATTCTTATCAAAAATGCTTAAATTAGGCTTAATTTCTTACGGTAATACGAGTTGATTACACAGCTGCGTACGGGTATTTTTTGTCATGGTATGTAATATAAGGGATGTATTAATGAATTTCAAATTGAAGGTAAAAAATAACTATTTGATTTAGTAAAATTCTTTAAAGATTTCAAATATTGAAAATCTGGAACAAGTGTGAAATATATTTCTCAGATTGACCTAAGGTTTATGAAAATACGGTGCCCGATTACGGAAAAGACAGGAAAACATGTTCAAAGTGGGTTGGTATAAAAATATAATAGCCGGCCGTAACTTTGTCACGCCCCCCATAGCTGGAGCATCAGTCTCTCTTTAATCTCCGTATCATATCAAAAGAACTGCCACTCATAATTAGATCAAAGCAGCGTCAGGCTGTATCAGTGGACCGACAGCCTGTCAGGGTAGTCTGACAAAGAGTGAGATATGGATAACGGGCTTACTGTGTGATATTATTACAAACACAATGCCCTCAAACACAATCTTTTCTGCTACCCGAATAACTTCCTGTTCAAAAATTAGTGCTATTGTTGTTATTTTAAATTACGTATTAAGGAAATTTAATTAATGTGTACTCGAAATATTTTTTATACTATTATTAAGATTGTGTCTGAGTATATGTATATGAAAATGTGAATTTACATGTCTTCTGGATTAGAACGCGTATTTTTTTGTTGGTTGACCTACGGTTGACGTTTCGGCTCGGCAACACATTGCCAAAGCTTTGTCTCAAAAACTACAGTAAAATAGGTGGTCTAATTGGAAATGTAATGTACGAAACATGATTTTTAATATTTTTATTATGTATTCAGATATGAAAAAAAATCAGATATTTTGATTTCATCGCGCATTCAATTTTACCATGATATATACCTATGTTCATATAATCACATCTTTGTATTAATATAATTAATTCATTTATTGATTTATATATAATAATGCCCTATTGGGATTTAATTGCATTAATGTTAACGTACAGAGCTAGTAGAGAACATACATTATAAATACAATACAGAATTAAACGCATTTCAATTTCAATTTTCAACTTTTCAATTTTTTTCAATTTATTTATTGATAATATGTACAGTACAAACAAAATATTTAAGGCATACATATTAGGAAGTATATATCAAAATGAAAATATTTAATAAATTAAAAATAACATAAAATCTGGTCAAAGGTGTAGGAGAATCCGGCTTCGGAAAACCCCCTCAGACACATGGAATATATCAACACCCAAAGCGATTTTGTTCAGCATAGCTGTGGCTCTTCCAACAGGCATAACCATCGGCAGGTTGGTCCTGTATATTGGAATGTGAAACAATCTATGCTGACGATGTCTAATGTAATTATCAGGAACATACAAACCAATGCTCTGCATAATTTCGGGATTATCGATCATACCGCGCAACAATCGATAAAAATGTGTAAGAAGAAAAAAGATTGACAATAAAATCAACCAAGATGTAATTTTTTTGATTAAAAACATAACGGCCTAATAATATCATTTCCAACTTCACCGCTATTCCTACAGCATCAATAATATGATGTATATTTTTTTTGGACATATATTTACACGGCTGCAAAACTACACCGACACTCAGGAATATGCCCAAGGGATAGTTGAGTGGCAATTCCAAAAAAATTGTATTCGAGTTGGAAAAAAATATAAATTTGGATTCTTAATAAATAAAAATTTAAGCAATGAACATTGTAATATAAAAAAAATGTAAGAAAGATATACATATAATGTAAGTGTCGACGGTGCCAGAAAGAGAGGGCGACCGCGGAAGACGTGGAACGATCAGATTAACCAGATACTGGGAAATGGTCCCATTGGAAGCTTAAATAACCGTAGAGCTTGCATGCGAAAATATATGAATGTGGACGAGGCGAGATTTGCATGTCATAACAGATGAGTGTGGCGCTCTATCCACAAACGAGTACTTTCACAAGAAACATGGGATGAAATGGTAATTATTATTTATTGGTATGTACCACGACTATGTTGGCATGTGAGATGAGTGATGCAGTTTGATAAATCGTATTCTCTAATTAATATTTTTTTATGAATGGGTGTAAAAACTGTCTGAATCCAGTCACTTGGCAAATCTTCCTGTTTTCCAGATATGGTGCTGATTGCTGATGGCATTTAGGAATTCCGCTAGTATTCTGTCGATTTTTCATAGAAAATAACAATGAAATATGATATTTAAAGATCGCATTTATTTTCAGTTCTAAAATATTCACAAAAATAATTCTGAAATCGATGTGCAAACGATGGCGACCAGAAAATAAATTTGCATTTGTCGTATTTTAACTTTATAGGAAAGGAGAATATTGATAGACTTTTATATTATTATAGATATTCCTATAACGAAATTAATTATTCAAAAATCTGTGAAATATGACTGACTATTAAATTAACTACTTACTTGCCCAGGCTCCATAGACTTATCAACGAGTTCTGTGAATTTGTAAGAAAAGAATGGAACAAAATGTAAAACAAGCTTATCTCAACTTTACATTACTTAGTTATCACTTATACATATATTGATTAGTGTTCTCTCTCTCTCAAATAATAAATAGTATAATAGTAAAATGAACAAATAAAAAAAAATTCCCAAAAAAAAAAAACTGTCACAGTAAATTAAATTATCACGAAATCGTTATATGTGTTTGTGATAGCGTATAAGCAGCGTCATTTGGTAGCGCTAGTTTCATTAGTCGTTTCGGCCGCGAGTTAAGGATTTGAGAACAGCTCCATCTAGAGTGGGATAGCGTCATCTGGACGGACATCTTTACTCTGGTAACGTTACTCACTGACATTGTTACCTAAAAAATTATGTAATTTATATTTAGATAGATATATCCTAATTATGAAAATAATATATTGTGTTTAATGGTACTTTTTATGGTATAAATAAAAAAAAAATATTTTCCGATTGTTTTATACTATTTTTTACATATATTAGTGATTTTCGCATATTTTCTGATTATTATATTATATATTGATTATATCGCTGATTTAATTATCAGTTATAAACCATCTTCGACTAATAAATTCGATAGTTTGTAATGTATATACTAATTAGTATTATATTTATTTTTCATTTTCATTACTTTGTTTTTATTTTAATTGTCGCTTAAAACTTTACTTTGGTTCTAATTTATTATATTTTATGTCAGTCATATAATTTTTTGTTTATCTACTTTTAGTGTAAAATTATAGCAATTATTAGCATTACATCTTTTCTCATTACTAGAGTTTTCGCATTCATTTGTTACATTAAATTTCACGATAGTAAGTAATATTTATGTTCTATTTAATGTCTTTCATTTGTTGTTTTGTTTTTATTTTAAGATGTTATTATTTTTGTTCATCTGTTTTAAAAATCATTTTCTTTTGCGTATTATTTTTAATTGTACTTCATGCCGTATAGAAATCAAATAAATAAATAAAAAATTCACGTGAGAAATCTTTGAGAAAATTTGAAAATGCCCCCGTGTCACGCTACTGTTGCAGCCATCCAAATTGACTACAAATTGAAAGCTTAACAATCATCAGCATAACAAGCGATGTATAAAATACGTTCCACCAAAATCCACGCAAGATGAGAAGCGAACCGTATATTCCTATAAAATATAGTCCCCATCCTTTATGAGGTACATTGTTGGCGTACCGTATGCAAATCTCGAGATTTATTTGGGTTTACATTACTCCCATCTCCTCGAAAAGCACTTTTCTGCTACGCTTAACAGCGGTTACGCCTGGCTGTGTGTGTGTATGTGGCGGCAAGGCGTGCTGCCATCTACCGGCGAACTTTTAAATCGGCGAATTTCCTAGTTGGCTTCATGTGCGTATTCGATAACTTTATGTCTACAAACTTTGAATGGGTACTCGGAGATATGATGGATATGAATTGGAGTTTGATGATGAACCGACCAGCTTTCGGTTACCGTAATGTAACGGTTATTTTTGTTGGTTCACTTTTATTGGAAAAGTTACAAGTGTGTTTACGAGCAGATACCTTATTGCGGTCTTTTCCCGGAGGTGTCATTCTACAAAGTGAGCAAATTTGATACTCTATAAGTCTTTGTACTTTCAGATATGGACGATAAATGCCAAATGATCGCGAATTATATTGAGTTAAGTGAACTAATATACATAATTATACATGTATTCACGAGGATTTATTTACTTTGTTATGAAAACACATTAAATTGTAGTGTTGCAAATAAAAAACACAGAATTCGGTCAATAAACTATAAGTGTATAAAAAAAATTATTTTGTTAACATCTCCAATCGAGAAACTACGATGTACCAATCCCCAAAGCCGACTTAATCATATAAGATTTTTTATAATTTGACTTACTATTACATAATACAACCATTTACGAAAGATCAAATATTATGTATCTTCATAATGTCTAAGTAAAACATGTGTTACTGTCGTATTCAGAATATATATTTTTTGTGCTTCTTGTTTATTTCTGGATGTGTGTTTTTAATGATTTATATTATGCAAATATT
The DNA here is from genome assembly GCA_016648135.1 of Agrypnia vestita. Taxonomy (NCBI): domain Eukaryota; kingdom Metazoa; phylum Arthropoda; class Insecta; order Trichoptera; family Phryganeidae; genus Agrypnia; species Agrypnia vestita. Next base: position 221,390 of record JADDOH010003419.1, on the reverse strand, counting down.
TTATTTGAAACTGAAATTATAATTTGTCACAGTTCTTTTGACTGGAGAAGTTCATGGTTCTTTTTACTGCGTTGTTGTCATTCGTTCTCAACATGTTCTCATTCGTATTAATCTAATATTCTTAAGTCATCTCTTTTGTGCCAATATAGAAATCCTTTGAAGTGAGGAAAGCCTTTGTAAATGTATCATTTTATCTTATATAATACTATAATTTGTCTCAACAACCGATTAGATAATATACTTTCTCGGAGTAAATAAAGACCACAAAAATGTTCTAAGAAACAAAAGCGATGTGTTTTAAATTTTATTTTGTATATTTCTGCGACGAAGCATTCTTATTTAGACAATACAGGGCGTTCTAAAGATTGTTTTCACTGGCTTACATAAGGCAATACCGTAACAGCCCGCGGCTATTTAATACTATATTCGTTTTTATCAATGTTTGCCCCTACTGTTTGTTTGAGAAAAAAGGATCTTTTCATTCCTTCTTCATTCGAATTCTAAACCTCCCGCACCACCGACCCATTTTCGAATATAAACAAAGGGACTGTGCCTGAACAGAATACAATATTTGCTTTTGCATATTATATGAGTATTATTTGTTGTGGTTATTTGTAAATATGTGTGGGAGATGAAAGTAGTATGAAAATGAATGTTGAGTTTTTAATGTAGAGTTTGATTGAACATATTTGTTATTAGATGTAATCTAAAATAATCTACAGAAAAAAAATGAAATAATATATGTAATTAATTACATTTTTCTTTATTTATATTTCAATGTAAAACGCATTCTCAGTAACTAAATTTGCTTATGTATGTTGCTGACCAATATTTCCTTTTTTTTTTTTTAATAATAATGATTGGCTGCACACCACAAAAACTTGCAACGTCAGCCATTTTGTAACTTTCAATTGCTGGTGCGCGGGCGAACCTGATGACTTGACAGGAGCGAAAAAACATGTTATTTTCAACGTATCCTTGTGGTTTTGTATTTTCGAGCTTCATAAGGGTTTTAAGAATTGATTATGTTATGTATTCTGTTTATCCACTTACTTACTTACCATCACGCCATTTCGCTGTGGGGGTAGGCAGAGCCACACTCTTCTGTCCTGACATACAACTCTCGCCTCATCCACATTCATACATCTTCGCATGCAAGCTCGCCGGTTGTTGAGGCTTATAACGGGACCATCTTCCAGTATCTGGTTGATCTGGTCATGCCACGTCTTCAAAAAAAGGATTGTAATTCATCACAGCTTAAATTAATTAATTAGAAAGATATACATACCTACAGAAAAAATCCTTCGACTTACATATGTAGGTATATGAACTTTTACGAAAACATATACACATTTGGCAAAAGAATCGAACTAAAATATTTATCTAACAGAATATTATGAAATATGTATTAAAATCTGAATAATATGTTAATTATTGTAATAGGAATATTAAGAGATATGTCTTTAATATCGATTTTTGTTTCAATACATTTATTTGCTTAGCAAAAAGTCACGCTTCAATTTTCTCACGGCACGCCCCTGATAGTAGGTATATTTAGTCTGTAGTGTAAAGGATTCTTGTATTATTCCATTTTCAAAATGCTTTCAACTTTGTCTTGCAATAAATCGCAAAAAACCTTTTATTAATGCTCGCTAGATGACGCCAGGTTAGATCTATCCACATTTCATCAGATGTGGAATATATTTATTTTAAATATCATATGTCTGTTATAAAATTGCAACTCAACTGTTTTCATTTTTTTTTATCTATCAGCTGTTTACGGATACATTTCACTTTACCGGCGTCGTCTAAAAATACGTCGCTTCACTGATCATCTCGCAGAATTGGCTTTTCACGTGCGGGGGCGGGGCGGGCGGTATTCCGAGTACTCGGCCGCCGTGTCGAGCACATTCCCGATAAATGTACGTTGGTGTATCGCGAGAGCCATGAATTTGGTATCGGATACCAAACTCTACTCAATATTTCCTATCTGCCGGCGCAAATGTTGGCCAATGTTTCCATTTCATTAGTCCCGCCCGAACACAAACAGCTCCGCGGGCCCCGGCCCGCGGGAACAGCGCTGAAGAGGCGAAACCCTGTATTTCAAAATGATACGCGCAGCCTGAAACAACAAATAGGAGTTGAATGTCTAAAAAAGCATTCCATTAAATAAATAAATCGGAAATTTCGTGTCGCTTTCATGAAAATCCCCCGCTTTTGAAACTAAAATTCATTTATTAAGATAGCGATGTTTGACTGAATTATTGGTTGTGTGTGTGTGTGTATCCTATAATGATGATCCACGTCTTTCACAGAACTGGTTTGTGGGTAGTTCTCCCACATACTGCCGCCAGTTTAACATTACTTTTCTGTAATAATATATGTTAACTCAAATAATTTGTAAAATACCCACACACTTAAATAATTTTATAACTTCGCATGCTTATATACATGTCAAAAATAAAATTAAAAATTCAGACATTAAAAACACACAAATATAAAGGAAGAACGCTTTACATGCTCGAAAAGGCTATTTTTATGAATTTTTATGAAAAAATTATTATCGATATTGATATGAGGCTTATTTATCTCAAAAAATACACTTTTGAATAATATAAAATATATCTGTATTTATTGTTTTTTCCCTTTTTATATACATAAACGAGCGAACGGAACTTCTTAAAAATTTGAGGTGATGCTGGCGATCTTGATAACTTGATAACGGCTAATCTAAAACACAAAAATAAAAAAATATTTAGGTTTAGTATATAATGCCTGTAGCGCATCCTATGAAAATGAATATTTTTTGAAAAATAACAACATGGCGGACATTTGAAAAAATAAGAAAAATACGTTTTTTTTCACTGTTTTTGGCCCAAAAAAAATAGTAAAAATCAAAATTTTGATTTGGTTGTAGAATGCGCTGAAGTTATTACTGTGCAAAATAGTTGGTAAAAATTTTATGGAAAACATAGTTTTGAGTAAAACGAATTTAAAATTTTTAAGAAAAAGTCTTACCTAAAGTTAATCAGCGATACCGGCACCATACATCAAAATTTACCTATAAAGATTCAATTCTATGAAAAACAGCAAGCAGCTGCTTCAATGAATAGAGGCAGGGAGATTGGAGAAGACGAAAGGTGTAACGGGTAGAAAAAAGGAGTGACGGCCGAGCGCTCTCAGGTAGTAGAAGTAGTAACGTAAAGATCGCAAAATAATCTAGTTAGACTATTCCGATTACTCTAAAATTTTGACTATTTTTAATTTTAGATATACCCATATACTTTGGAAAAATGTAAAAAAAAAGATTTTTTTAAAGAATTCCATCACAGTCACAGAATAAATCTTCACATATAAATAAAGTGGAACTGGGGAACAAGTAAAATAATACGTAATGTTTGTAGCATACAGCATAGTGCAGGACACTAGGTAGTATGCTTTTAGTTACATATTAGGTATATAGCCAGTGCTAATAACGTATTGAATATTGAAGGACACTAGGTGGCAGCTAATTGTACCGGATTATTAATATTTATGAAGAAAATGAATATAGAGAAAGAATTAAATGAGTAAGAACATCGTATCCATATGATATAAAATTTTTAATTGATTATAAATAAAAGGCAAGATTTGTGTGTATCGCTTTCTTTCTAGACAAATTTGAAACTTAATACGAAAAGAAAAATATGATTTAATAAGGATTCGTGTAATAAATATTATTTGATAATAATTTATTCATTTATATGAAAAACATTTAAAGTGGAAGCTCGAAATAAAGCCTGATATTCATTTTGATCAGAGAGGTTTGTTGCGTAGTTGCGATTTTTTAGTAACAAGTATTTTATTATTATGCGTTTAAAATCATATTTTTTCATGAACTCTGCGCTTTGCTGATGACCATCTGACCATCGCGTCTTACAGACAGGTAAGAATATAGTAGTAAATAGCTGTTCGTACCCGGCGTTGCACAGGTTAAGGATTTACTTGAAAATAAATTTGTGGGGGGAAATAAAGATTTGATTCGAACGGCTTAGATATATCAGGGAGAGGGAAAAAGGTAAAAGGGGAGGAAGGAAATGTAACCTTTGTTACCTGCCGAGTCCTAAAAAATAAGATTATAAATTTTGAGTCCGACCGGTTGAACGGTAAAGATTTGCATCGAAAATATATCAGGGGAGGGGAAGAGGTAAAATAATGGAGGGGAAATGTCGATGTTACCCGCCGAGTTCTTAAGAATAAGTTTCAAAATATTAAGTCCCATCGGTCAAACGGTACAGATTTGCATCGAAAATATATCAGGGGAGGGAAAGGGTTAACAGAATAGGGGGAAATGTCGCATATATTACCCGCCGGGTCCTAAAGCATAAGTATGCAAAGTTTAAATCGAATCGGATAAACGGTATAGATTTGTATAGAGAGCAGACAGACAGACAGACGTTGAGTTTTATAGGTATAGATTCATAGAGGAATTGAAAAACAATACATGTCACGGAATTTGTAAGGCTGAATTTCAATGCCGCCATCAGCTTAACTCCACCAGCTGGCCTGTTATTTCGGTAAGCCTCCAGACTAATTCCACCTGTAATGATGATGCACCAATTTATCACTGTCTCGCTCAAAGGCTCTTTTGGCAACAGAAGTGCAACAGAGATAGGACATGTCATGACCAATAGTTTTAGGGATATTTACAGCTACAAAAAAATGAATATTTTTCAAATATATTTTACGGCAGATAAACAAGACGCATTTTTTTCAATATACATATTTTAGTAAGTTTCATTCCAAACCATGTCTCTTAAGTAAAAAATTCTTCTTGTAATAAAGCGTGACACATTTTACGCGACACATTATCCTTTTTTAGAGTATTTAGTTTGACTTTTTCATAATTGCTTCAAAATTTACAAGATCGATGTAATTTTTTTAAACTAGGCGAACGCATTGGCATCGGACGTGGTGCCAAATTGTTGAGAAGAAATTAACGTTATTTCATGTCTGAATATATATAATCACCCAATATTCTGATAAAGGTTAATAATCAGTTTAAGTAACTAATGAACCGTGAGGGTGCTATGTTTTACCATCGCAACTATAGCAATAATTTAATGTTTATGTGTTCACAGCACGACACGTGTTATTTGATGAAAAGTTGCAAATGTAACATTAATTTAAAAGTGCGTTTTAATTACGTTTCGCTTGTGCTAAGGGGATGGTTCTGCACGCAAAGTATGGCGTAATTTATATACGCAAATTTCAATTAGCCTAAAACGTGTGTGATGTTACATTATGACATGAAATATTAAATAGGAAAAATTAATGCACAATTAATATTGACTGATGTACGTTATTTATTCATGTACTGTTAACTTATAAAGCTAGACTTGGTGATTGTAGATTTTAATAAATTGATAACACACTTGTTAAACGATGGAAGTTTTTATTAACATTTTTCCATACAAACTACTTACTTTAAAATTGACTATTTGTATTTGAAAAATTGACTCCAATTGACTACAAAAAAAAACACCGTAAAGCTCTGCTAAACGTATACTCACTAGGCAGCCATTGCACTTATACTGCGTCACCTACTCATATTTTATATTGGAAAAGTACCTAAATATTAAACACAATACGCAATTTGATATCAATAATATTAATACGTTAAGTAGTGCTCTCATGTTACGTCTTAATAAATATACGAGTATAATATATGTGTACACATATTTATTTATTTCAAAAAATCCTTGTTTACAATATATTTGTACTTAATAATAATTTAACAATAAAAATATAAGATAAGATTAAACAATTTTTTATATATATATGTATAATATACATATATATAATATATATATATATATCTATATATATATAGCACGAGATATGTTTGATGCCGAGAACGTGAAGTATTAAACTGGGTTTTTTCAAACATACAATTTTTACGTTGAGAAGATTCAAATATATATAATCAATACGTACTGTAAAATGAGTTGAAGGTACTGGTATAAGGGTAGTTGTAACGGGAATATTGAGAGACTAGTGGTATAGTAAATGTAATACTCTTGTTTCGGGATGAGATGAAGACTTCGTTCTCGTAAATATTTATTTGGTAACAATAAGGGTTTAGACAATCGTTTATACAGTAAGATGCGTTCTGGATAACAATGGTAGTAAAGGAGGCTGACTCGACATTCACGCGCCTTTTTATACATTCTCTCTCTCTGTCATGCAGTCTCTTTCTGGCGTCGCGACATACGTTCCTCAGATCTATTACAGTAAATTAAAAGTTAAGTTAAAGACTCAATTGAGAGATATAAAAAAAACATCCATAGAAAAAATATTTTTTCACTACTGGGACTCAGACTCGGAGCGGTTATTATCGATAGACTACTTCAGCAATTTTATGTTTAACAGATTGTCATCAAATTAAATTTTAATACTTTTTTTGTGTTACCTTTATTTGTGAGGCATCTATGTTTGCTGGTTGGAATTAATTAGGTTGAGCATTTATGAGTTGAAACCGATAGGTGGTGGATATTTCTATACATTTTGTTATCAGGGAAAGTTGACGTAATTGCTTAGAATAATTTTAATAAGTGATATTATAATCGAATAAATTTAGAAGTTTTTGGATGTTCACATTGTTTAAAAAAACTCAATCTTATCACATCATAATTTAATTTTTATTATTAACAGTTTTTAATTTTTTCGATGTATTCGTATTGTATCATAAGATTGAAACGATGACTCCACGTTTAATTAGTTCAATACAATACGGCGACATAAGGTGATAACTTTTTTTTAACCAAATTTAAAATAAATTTAATTTCATTAAAAATAACACGGAGTTATGCAAACGAAACACAAAAACCATAATTTTTTTAAATGCAAATTTACAAAGTTGATCAACCACCTGAAAAAAAATATAATAAAAAATATAAAAGGTGATTACTCCCCTTCCTCGAACCTTTCCTTAAATTCTATTTTGTATTAAGAAGAAGGTGTTTTGTTTAAAATTTAACGAGAAAGAAAATAATGATATAAATATATACCTTACTTCAAATAATTAATGAATTGAACAATTTATTTTGTTAGAATAAACTATTTGCTATTTACTAAAAAATGTTAAAAACGCAAGTAAAATTTTACGAAAAAAAAAACCTATTATTGAATGGCCCCTACGACTATTGGTTAATTGAAAAAAAACAAGTAAACAACTCACGAGGTGAACGTGTTTAACGTTTACTGAAGATATATTAAATCGTATTGCGTTTTGGAACCGAACTGTAAAGTGCTGGATAAAGGACCTCTTCAATCTTGACCAGGGGGGGGGGTGGAAATGTATTATTTGGACTTTATATATTAACGGGTAACAGCTGTTCCGCCTGTACACAGAAGAAGGGGCCCTTACTTTCTCCTCCAAGGTCCCATATGGTCCTTCGTAGCGGATCGGGTAAAAGACATCCAGCCATAAGATAAACAATGATACTTTGGGAGAGAAACTAGAAGAATCACCGAGAATTGATAAAGTTTCTGAATTGAATTTCGCTTGAAACTTTTTTGATAATCTAGTGAGTATATGACAGGAGACGAAGTTGTTTTACAAAACGAAATTATATATATTTTCTATCTACGGATTATCTTTAAATCTGTTATGTCTGTAATTTATCTCAAAAATTGTCAGCTTTTCATTCTGTTCTTAGCACATTATTGAATTTTTCCTTATGTGTAATACAATTAATTATAAAACGATTCGCAATTAATGATGCTTATAATACTTAATTGTTTATTTTTTTATATATATTTAGCATTTTTTCTATTAATTAAAAAATAGAAAACATTCTAAATATAAAGTTCTTAAAATATTTTGAATACTCATAAATAAATAAATAAACTTTGAAAAGCATTAGAGAATAAGCTTAATTATAAATAATTATATTTCAAATTAAATAATTAAAAATATCACAAATTCTATACACTCAGCATTGTGAAATAATAATTAATGTAGGTATATCAAATTTATAGCACATGCATGATATTAAAAATCGGGGGGTCATAAATTAATTTGTAATGTAATGATTGCAATCATTTTTACAAAAGAAAACCTTCACAAATTTTGATATTAGAATTAATGAGCACTTGAGATGTTCAAATAGCAGAAAAATATTCTGAATTTTCCAATCAACTCTTGGAAAAAACATATTTTTTTGTTATCAACAAAGGCTAAAAAAAATATAAACAAATAACACAGGATTACAATAAGATAAATTATAAACTTATTATCATATAGAAATCAGCAAAAAGTGTTCAAATGCAAAATTAATGTTATAAATTATCAAATCCTTTTTACGAATAGTTAGCATTTAAATTTGTTTTCATGTTAGTTCGTCTTAAAGTCATTCAACATCCTAGTACTTATTTATTTTTTGTTTATCTATAATTTGTTTTCAATTTAAAACAAAAGGTTAATTTTAAATTAATAATAAAGAATCGTGAAGATGTATTGGTTTATTCACCGTCTCTTTACTTTGAGTGTTTTGGTGAGAACCCTTTGAAGTGACAATTATTTTTAAGAATTTTAGCTTGTTTCCTGGTTACAAAGCGCACCGCACCGTGGTAGATTTCTGACTTAAGATATAGAAAGAAAGAAAAGAGGATAGAAGTGACGGAAAGGCACAATGTAAAATAAAAAGTTTTTTTATAACTCTGGACTTCAGTCAAAACAGTTTAAAAATTATATTTTTTTGTTGAAACGCGTTCTAATAGCAAGACCTAAAACATTAATGGCATAAAATTAACTTTCCAATAAAGATAAAACCATGACATTTAAATGTTTTATTTCATTTTAAGGTTCATCTTCTATACCTCTAAAAAAACACCCATATAGTGAAGGTTTGAGAATTTCAAGGTAATTAAGAGCGTAAACATCTAGATATACTAGTAGAATTAGATAAAGCAGATTTATAGCGTCTGGTTATTTGTGATTTTAAATAAATGTATCCAAATGCAAAATTTTAATTAAAAATAAACAAAAAATCAATTGTAATTAGCATTTTCATAGTTGGTCAATTTATATGGGGACCCGATTACATGATTTTCCGACAATTTGATGTTACGCCACTGAATGAAAGGATGCAGCTTGTGTGTGACCTAACTGTTTAGTTCCGGTAACAATATTTTGCTTAGTAATTTGCTTAGTAACGATTAACATTGAGTTTTTATAATACATTAACTGCCATGTTTTGTATCTAATTAAATAATACAGTTATGATTTTACAACTACAATAATATATCAATGTAATTAATCGAAGAGATTATAATGCAGCATTCATTTACGCGTTTAATGCAGCTCTCAATGTCGTTCCCGACCAAACTCATAATTTTACATTGCACTAAATGCTGTACTACAGATATGCTTCTTGCATAGTCTGTACATCAACAGTCCTAGTTTAGAATGACTGTCTGTCCGTAACATGCTTAAATTAAGCTAAAATTACAACAACAACGCTGATGATGACAAACCGCTAATGAGGCCCGGGCGCCCGAGTGTGACACGTCAATAAGCGCTGAGCTCAGATTAAAACGCAAGGGTTCTTATTAATTATAATTATAATTATGATTTTTAACGAGTTTGCGGCTAGTTTGATCATAAAAGATCAATTCGATGAAAACAATAATTTATTTCTATTGGTAGTGTACTTAATGCCTGCTTACACCTATATTTTTATATACAAGTTAACCAATGTACTTTGCAATACTTTGAGCACGAATTTATTTTAGTTATGGTACCATCACACTTTGATCCTTCTGAATTTTTCATGCATCCTAGCCGTCCTTGCAGACACTGTCACTGCCAACACACATCAAAATCTCTAAAATTCACGAATTAGATCAGAAGATCACAAATAAATTAAATAAATGTGGACCAGACATATGCAACGGAATTGCGTTTACTCTTATATGTATTTTTTTTATGCTCTAATATTCTGCAAACTTACTCTTCTTCATTTTATCACTGATTTACGTAAATGTACAGTGATTCGATATTACAGTTTCTTGATTGCGTTTGAATCATCAGCCGGCGATGATCACCTTGTTATGAACGTGCTTAGAAAATTGAATTGCTTCTCCATACACAAAATAAATATTATGTTACAAGACACTATCTTGATGAATTTTGACTGGAAATATATTTACTCAAGGCATTTTCCTACTTGTTAGAAGTAATTCAACTTCCAAATGCTGATCGGAGTTTCGTGTAGGTAAATATACTCGAAGATCAGCTTGAGTTTGCTTGAAAGAGACAAAATATCAAACCTGCATGTACTGCGTTTGATTTAACAGGAATAAAAATCTCTTATAAATATCCCCCGTTCACATAAAACATTTTCCATAAATTTTAATATGTATATTTTTTCAAATATTAAAAAGTCCATTGTTCGTAAAATTGTCTCCGTAGGCTTCATTTCGTGTCTGACAAAAAGTGTAGCACATTATTCATTTCATGACCTTCCTTTGACAGTTATTTTATTTACACTTGTTAAGTCATTTTATGTAAGTTTTTCATTACAAAAATTATGTATTATTTATTTTTGTATTGTACAATCGAAGCATTTAATTATAAAAAAATCGTTATTGTGTAGTTTAGGTAAGTACATTTCTAAAGAGTTTTATGTATATATATTTTTCTAGATATTAAATTTAATATGTTGGACAATAGAAATTGTAGAGTATTACTTCAATGTTATGAAAACTTTCAGATTGCATATTGTGATTGAAATGTCCCTCGAGAATTATTTTTAATGTTACATTTTTTTACAAAAGTATTCATTATGACAATATTACTTAACATAGTTTAAGTATTGAATATAAAAAGAATTTTACGAATTCAGTCCACAAATGATAATCGGACATAAATTTAGAATCGAAAATTTTTTTTGTACCGTCTATTTAGGTGTTCTAAATGAAAAGCGCGTAACCTCGTACGTAGCATATTTATTATTAAATTACGAACAAAAAAGTGTTTACTTATAACCATTAAAAAGATTAAAGTAAAATATTTTTGCACTTATGTTATGAAATAAGACTTGATGAAGAAAAACACCCCAGGATTTGGAAATCAATTGTTGAATGCTGCGAAAAATGAGTGGAATGACGAATGAGTGAATAACGAATTTAGAGCATTTAATTAAGTTACAAATATTTTTCAAATACATTTTTCGGTAATGGAGAATCTTTGACCAAATTTTGATGTAACATTTAATTTAAAACAAGCATATAATAAATACTTTTAATATTAAAATAAAATACCAAATAAAAAATATACTATATATATATACATTCATTTGAAATAAAAAAAAATTAAAGCAGACTTTCAGTTCCTCTCCCGTTTAAAAGATATATGTAGAATTATAGCTAATAGATTTATAATAATATTTTTATTATTATCTTATTATAATATACGCAAACCTTTTACATGCTATAAACTGCCAACATTATTTGATTTAATCAAAATAACTACATATTTGAAATAGTGTCGAGTTATCTCTTTAAAAGGGTAAAAAAAGTTTGTTCATTCAGCGCTTATAAAAAACATAGTAAAAAAAACTTTACATTTAAAGTTACATGAGGTTTTGTAGTCTCGGCAACGCCACAGTTAGCGCCAAAAGTTTATCCTATTACTTTTAGGGAAAAAATCAGGGAGAGAACTTTTTAACATTTTAAATTAAGTCTAATGCATCTCCAAGGCACCACATTTTTGTTATGACTAGTCCGTACCATCATAGTGCAGATGCTTCTTTCAAACTAGGAAATGATGCTGCGGCCTGGGGGCGGAGGGAGGGGGAGCGGTGGCTGCAGGGGTGAGACTAACACCCCTCTTCGCAATTCTGGGGGCCGTTACGAGGATCGCCGTGCAATACTTACCTCTGGTAAGCGTGTTGATTGCTAGTCCTAGCATCAACACGCGCTTGAAGTCCTAAAACACGTCTAGAACTTTCTATAACATATTTGTACAAAATTAACCATTTTGTTTGAAGAGTTTCTTTAAATTTATTTATTTATTTATTTAATTGAAATAGAATATATACAAAATAAGTGATGAAATTATGATAAATAAGTTGTATTCTAGCATATGTCACAAAGAAAATATAATTAGCGTCAGTATCATTGAATGATTCGACAGTCACTTTATAATCCAACATTTTAATTTAAAATACAATTTTTATTTAAACATTGTACTTAATACAAACAATATTTGTGGTATTTATAACTACTGTAATCAGGTGTAATAAATAACTTTACCTGATGATGAGAGGAACTGATCCTCTCGAAACTGTTGCACTGATATAATTAACACAAATATTTTGTAGGCAGTAAAGTTTAAATAAATTAGTTTAAATAAAAAATATATTTTACTTTAAAAAAAATTATAAATTTAGAACCCCATTCCAAGACACCAGCAAGTTAGCGCTATTTTAATAGCAGAAGTGTTTAGCTTATTTTGAAAATAGTAAGAATATTGATGTAACGCGAATTTCGTTTTTGAATCACTATTAAAAAAAATAATTAATTAGCATTATTTTTGAAAAAGAGACATTTTAGTCACACTAGCAGAAAAAATCTATCTGTATACTATGTCTTATTGTTGTATAATATACAGTACAATTATAAGATATTTACTTAGAAGTAGTGGGGGGAAATTTAGAGGGACGTTATTTTGACCCCTTCGAACTCTATCCATCCCCCAAATCTCCAAGAATTTGAGAATCCCAAATGTTATTTTTTAATGCGGTTACAGATACATAAAATGTAAGATTCAAATATCTATGATGCTATAGTAATATTTTAATAGTTCGTAAAAATTTACATCTAAATGTATATGTCGACAGAAATCATTAAACTGTTGGATGAAGGCCTCCACGTGCAAATCTCTTTGGTACTCTGCCAATCATTGACTCTCGCTGCTCTGATAATTTCGTCTACCCATCGAGATTTTGAATGTCATTTAGGTCGTTTTTATTTTGTAGATATGTGGATATCAATCAATAAAATTCTTTATGTATTAGTTATCTCTGTATCTTGAAATATTCTAAGTTACATATTTAATTAGGCATGCGTATTTCTTAAAAGTTGCTGAGAATTTGATTGTACCTCATAAATTCAAATTTTTTGATTGTGATACTAATATTCGTAATTTTTCATAAAAAAAGAGAAGCCTACACAACAATATGTTACATCAAAAGTTTTATTATTTTCAAATAAAGCTAAGTGCTTGTGTGGGATCTAACTTGCTGATCTCCTGGGATAAGGCTTTAACTCCTAACCGAAGTATTATATACATAGACGTTATGTCCCACATGTGATTAAAATAAATAAAATCGAGGTTGTAACATTTTATGTAGGTTTACAAATGTATATAAAAATAAATTCCATCTTAGAATAAGCTCTCATCTCCCATAACCTGCAAAGCAATGCGTGGTTTTCAAAAATTTCTCACTAAACACAAAATATCAAAAAAACACAAAAAAGTGTTAAAAAGTTCGAAATTCGTTAGATTTATTAATGTTTCAAATATTCTGCATCGTATTACACATTTGCGCATAATTAAAAAAATGTAACCTAAACGATTTGTGTGAATAATTTTGATGAAATTTCATTTAAAATAATATAATACAATATTAAACAAAAATATGATAATTTCATACATTAAGATTCTTACACGGTATGCGTGTCACGTCATTATTGATATTTTTTGCAAACTAAGCTTAACGCCTGTGCTGTGAGAAATAGTATTCAGTTGTTGGTCTGGAATGAGGTTCGAACCCCCAACCTTAGACCACTAGGCAAGTCTTAATCCATATTTAACTTAAAATACCATGTTTAATTTTCATGTAATTACTCTCAAAAATACAACAATAATTATAAAAACTCTTAAAAAGACAAACATTATCATCGAGCTTCCGCTTGGATTTGGGTTTCCTTCCGAAATGAAATGCAGCGCATTTGTAACTGTAATAAATTCAGCAAATATATTTTTTCCTTTTCCGAATCCGCCAACTGTAAAGCAGCCCCTAAACGTTCATCGCGAGATTCGACTGAGGTAGCTAAATTCTCATTCGATGACGTGAGGACTTTTACGGTTGCATTCCAAGTGAATCGCCCATAGCTCCGGGCCTAGTGGCGGGCGCTTGGAATGGACCCAAGAGAGAGTTTTCCTTTATTGCTGTACTGGAGCTACCGTTTCGACGGCTATTTTATTGTTCGGAAGGCTAAGCTTTGTAAACCCGCAGGCTATATTCGGAATGGTTATCGGCTTTATTGATTGCTCGTTAATTCCTCTATTTCTACCCCTTTGTATAGCCGACAACTTTCTTTTCAAATATTCTTTTGATAATTATAGAAAAAAATCGGAAATCTTATATTGCTTTATTTATTATATAAAATAAAATTATCATTATAAAATAAATTAATTTATATAAAACCACTATTTATTAATATATCAACGTTTTTCGGAGCCAATGGTTCTTTCATTATAATGCAACGTATCCTAAAAATTAAAAATCAAAATATAGACAGTAACAAGGATAAAAAATAAATATATGATACGTTGATTTTGAAAGTGAGGCAATCCTTAAGTTATTGTTGGTTACTCTCAAAAGCAACAAACAATTATTATCATCGACAAAAATAAATAACTAGTAAAAAATGTACACTGTTATGTATAGATATGAATGAATTGGTTAAAACAGAAATTTTAGGTTAATTTCTAAAGAAAATTAGCTATAATTCTTTTTTTAACAAAATTGACATGCCCCACTTTCAAAATCAATGGCTCATATTATGATAATTGAATAACTTATAAAGAACACATTAGAGAACAAATTAAAGAAGTTTGTACAGAGTGATTTATTTTTATTAATATATTAATTTATTTATTATTTGACATTTTTTTTCCAAATTCTTCAAAATTTTTATTTTGTTATTAATCAAGAACATATTCGTAATTAAAATTCAAATAGATTTGTGTGGTGTCGAAACTCGAATACTGAAAAAGAGAAAAAGAAACATGCTCGACCTCATCGAGATAAGATGTAGGCGTCGTTTGTTCCGAATTCCATGGATTTTGAAACGAACAAATACCTCTTGTCTTCAGGAACTCCGTAGTGAAGAAAGTCTTTCCACAACATGTTGGAAAATAATTCTTTATTCTTTGTGCATGTTGCTAGAAGAGAGGAAGATGGCTTGTACAAGATGAAGAATAATTACTTACTAAATATTTTTATATGCTTGTTTAGAACACAATTATCGAATTTTGTTCACATAGAGATAATCATTAAATGAGAAACACTATAGAAGTCTCACATGGATGAAGCTATTTACATGGAAAACATGTAAATTGATGGCTATTGCATACTTGCTACTAATATTTTAAATAAGACATATAAAGAACATACAGATATACAAGTTTCAAAAATTTGTAAGTAAATGTATGGATTACAATGTTAGATTTAGTGAAAATAAAATAATCATGTTGCACTACAATCGTTCATTGCCATATCAATCAATAAAGTATGAATGATCTTAGGGTGGAATCGTGAACGTTGCATTGTATAGAGATCACATAAGCCAGCTAATATAAGTCAGCCCTGTGACTACCCTATAAACTTCCAAACGTGTTTCCCATATGAATAGCGTTTCTGTTAGATTTCTATAATTCATCATAATTGATTAGGTACTAACTTAACATTAAAAAAACCCCTCATATATTTAGTATTTTTGTAAAAAAAGGAACTGAATCTATTCATCCCAAAAAATATTAAAATGCAATTTTGGTTTAAATGAAACATGCAACTGTTGCACAATTGTACATTTATTATTATTATATATTATGTATTATATTAGTCGGCGTAGGCATGTCACTGTCTTCTCTGCTCGATTCCCGGTTACATTACAATACTGCATTTCTCTTTTTCTATAAATTTATCTATTTCTTAAGCCTGTAAACTTACTATTTTTTGGTGGTAAAACAACAATAATTTTTTATTCCAAAAATAGTAATTTCAAACTTATAACTGTTGATATCGATGGAATGAAAACAATATTATATTTCGAACATAATTACTTGATTTGTCCACTGCGGGAATATTATTTAATTAGCATGAATGATGAAGCTATTTATATGAGAAACGTGTATATTATTTCTTTTGATATTAATAAGGGTTTACAAATTATACAGAATCACAGTTTGATAAATTAGAAATTTTGGAAAGTGTTAATAGTAATCTTGTAAATTTTTTTTTCATGTTAAGTAGGTACTTCATTATTATTCATTTTCCATAAATATATATTTTTATATTTTGATTGCCTGTACCTACTTCGATTTTTGATTTTAATTTGTTGGTATACAATTGTATCCTGACCGTGGGCTCTGAAACATGTTGATATTTTCCAATACAAAAGTGGTGAAAACAAAGTTAATTTTTATTAATTATATTATAATATAAAAAGTGTTTCCACAAATTTATTATTGAAGAAGTTTTAACTATTGTGTTGTACGGTGTTTCTAGATTTATATGACATTGAACAATAATATTAGGTACTACATATCTGGTCTTTGTCTATGACATATTGCTTTACTTCGCAGCGGTGCTTCGCGGTTAGACCGCCACCGCGTTGCTCCATTTAAATAGCCATTATTACTATTTGGACAAATGGCCCATAAGGGCGAATGTTCGATTTATGTAATAGACGTCTAAAAGTGTCATAAAGCAGAGCCGCACTCTCCGGGCGCGGGTTAGCTCGACAACATCGGGCGCGCATGTTTCGGGTGCCCGCGCCATTAAAAACAAATAACCAATTTAGTCACAGTCACAAAAAGTCGTTCGCCTTTATTTATACTGCGGAATAAAGACATTGCCGGGGTCGAATTACCCCATTACCCGACTCGGGGGACACGCACGGCCAGCGGCGGCCAACTCGCCGCGGGCGGGCGGCGGCTGCTGCATTTACTGTGCAATTACGTCTCGAAAATGGCCAAAAAGAGGGGCGAAAATTCTAAAATTTTCAAACAAAAAATATACACGTGTGCTAAAAATATTAATGCTCAAAAGTAAAATACGAAATGTTAAGCAAACTTTTTTCTTATTGTTTTATTTTATTTGGGCTGTTGTTAAATTTCATGGTAAATTTTATTTTGTGAGGAAATATTTTACCGAAATACTATGAAGGGTTAGCTATTCTTCGTGTTTGTTTTCACTTGGGTATCTTATTATATTGTCTTTGTTTTTTGTTACTTATTGTCACTTATTTCATTATGTTATTATTACACTATATTCGTTTCATCATGTTATTTCTCATTACTATTTCATTGCTCCACTGCATTCATTTTTTCCATTCTAGTGCTGCTATTCCTGTCTTCTATTTTTTATTTGTTCTTATTGTTTATGTTTTACATTTTTTTTTCTATATAAAATATGTTAGGACACAGATTAATATATTCGATTCTGATAACTCGTGCTCTTATTCATACATATTATTAACTTGTGTCTGTTGGGAAACTTGGGAGGGTTTTCTTCATTCAATTTTGAATAGAAAATATTCCTTTGATTTTGTGTGAAATGTTAACAGTTAAGGAGAGAAGCGACATAAAAGTTTGCATTTTGTTAATTATTGTCACGAGATTTTAGAATCGGAAAGAATTATACGTAATCGATGATTTTACAGTGCTCTACATCTTTTATACTAAAATTGGTTTCTAAGAAGTTCTAGAATATAGGAAACAACAAGACGAACACGGGTCAGGTAAAAGTACAAAGAGCACCGCGATGCACAGTTCAGTCTTCGTTTGTTTTGACGTTTAACGAGAGCGACATTACCAGCGATAAACCAGTGTGACCAGACGTGAATAAACGAGCGAAATATATTCGGCGCGAGTATTTACCGAAGTGTGAAAAGATTCTAGGACGAACTAAGCGAATTAGGACATTTGAAAATTAGTGTGTGATATATTTCAGAAACACAGTGAATATGAATTTAAGAATAATGCTTGAATGAAGCACTGAAACAAATTAAACTTTAATTTCTTCTTCAAATATAGCAAATTTATTTTGTGGTGACATAATTATAATTTATATAAATTAACTTTGTAAACACCACTTATTTATTGAAAAAATTCAACATATCGAAGCCATTGGCTTCGAAACATGTTGAATTTTTTCAATAAATAAGTGGTGTTTACAAAGTTAATTTATATATTTATATAAATTATAAACTTTAATTTGTTTCAGTGCTTCATTTGCCTCCGACAGCCACGTCCCGTGACAATATTTTTGACTTATCTTTTGAAAAATGTTAGTTTATCTTGAAGGTAACTAAAAATTTATTTTCTCTGATACAAATCAAATAAAACGGTTAAATCTATTGACGTATTATAATATAGACACGTTATTCACATATTAACCGGATTTCATATGTAGCAAATTTGCATTGAAAGAGACAACAAATTACGGCACACAAACGCTCTGCGTGTAGACAGAAAAATCAGGTAATTTGAAGTCACGGGGACTAAAATAACATACTCATTCTTACAATAGTGTACGATACTCCGTTCCTTTTTCCGCGTAGCCTCGCGCCTGATCACAACGAAGGTCCGTTCGATAACGAATACAAGTAAGTCAATTACCTTACTTTTGAGTTGCCAAGATTTCACGCTTGTAACTTATCTACAGTTTATTATATCATTGGTTAAATCTTTGCACAAAGATCTGGTTAAAATTTCTGCATGGTTTTAATAATCTTATTTGACTTGTATGTATGAATTTTTTAGAGTGTAAGTTAAATTAGTAGGTATAAACCACTACCAGATTTTAGGTCTACCGGTTTCGAGACGTACCCGTCTCTTCGCCAGGACCAAAGAAGAGACGGGTACGTCTCGAAACAGGTAGACCTAAAATCTGATAGCGGTTTATACTAATTTAACTAACACTGTTATAATGAATTTTTAATTTCAACAAATATCTTCGCTTGCCCAAGTAAGTAGTAAATAGTTTACATCATCTTGTCTTTTCACATCTTATCTCGTCTAGTCTAGTCATTCTTGATATTGTCGGCCCATCTTTTTCGAAGCCTTCCCCGTGGTCGCATCCCTTGCAGATACAGATACAATACAATATGAGGATACATTCTAGATATGTTTGGCTTGGCAAAGTCGAGGTCTTCAATGTAGCTAAGAATAGAAAAAGCTTGAAATTAAATAAAAACGCATAGAAATCGCGGTAATGTCCACGGTATTGGTATAATAAGAAAGATAATTTTATGTTATCAGTGTTTTAATATAGGGTGTTCTTTTAGAGGTTTATTCTTAGAATTGGCAAGACTTTTTCCAGCAATAGCCAGTTTGTCAGTTGACAGCTGATTTGTGTTTAGTTTGGTTTGTCATTTTACCATATATAGGTTTACTTAAGTACGGGACAATGTTACAAATTGATTTTGAAGATATAGTAATCATATTATTTTTTCTTATTTTAGTGCTCATACCTGATATTGTTCGATATATAATGTTATGTAATATTTTTATATATTTTTATATAACATGTGCTATGACATTATATTTTTACATCTTATATGTACTGCTTCTACCTGATATTGTTTTATATACTCATTTTTATATGTAAAAACTTATAATGGGCGTGAACAAATAAATAAACAAATGAATATTTAAATACCAATACCTTATCTTATTTTTTTTAACGGTATCTTTCCAATAATGTCAAAACCATGGCCATTACTACTGTGTTTAATTTCATTTTCAAGTTTCATAGCTACCTCTAAAACATAAAATCCTTTATATCTACTTGATTTATGTTGGTAAAGATTTTGACAAAATTGAGAAAAACGAATTTAGTATTAAATTTAATATGTAGAATGTTCATTATAAGGAAAGAAAATTCATAAACACACACACATATATATATATATGTATATATATACATAAAATATATTTTAATTTTACGGATTAGGGCCGGTTGCATCAACTTGGTTTATTTTACCCATCAATTTTTGCATTTTTCACCAATCAGATAACCCGTTATTGAAAAAATCTATGGTTTTTACAAAATATTACTATAATCTAAGTTAATACAACCGGCCCTTAGCCTGTTTAAAGCAACTTAGGCGTTCTACATGCGAATAACGCTTGTGAACAAGAAATCTTCACTGCCCCTCTCTTACTGTTAAAAAAAAACTGAAAACGAAACTCGTAAAGACATACAAACAAATAATTAACAATATTTAAAATACATCACTCAAGTCTCATCGTAGCTGCTTCACACTCGGCCATGTTTAATTAAAGCGTTTGTAAGAATAACACTTCTTTGACCCCTGGTGCTTTTGTGTTATTAATTACGAACATTCGGTTTGACAGCCGAAAGAAATATGGCGGCACGCCTTTTCGTCTAGTAAATACATAAATAAAACGACTGAGAAGTCTTTGTGCGTCCAGATTTCATTAGGACGGGAGAGAAGAAATTTGAGTTTAGGTAAATTTTTATTGAATCCCCTCGTGTGTTTGTTTCGTCTCGTTGTGTGCCTTTGATTTCTGCTCGTGAAAAGTTAATGAATCAGCGGCGACAGATGGCAGCCAATAAAAATGGCCGACCGAACAAAGGCTTATTAAATTATCTGATTCTTTGTTATTCTCGTGTAATTACAATTCAAGAGAAACAGTTTCGGGGGAGGAATTTACAAAAAGACCAACAGATTGCGCCACGTTTCTTATAAAAAAAATCCCAAGATTTTCGGAGAATATTTTTATTCCTCGAGTCTTTCAAATTAAAATAATGCTTTCTATAAACTATTAATACATAAATATAAACTTATAATATAACTTCACAATTGTAAAGCGGATTTAAATAGCATAAAACAAATTCTAAATTTATCTTTTATTATAGCAAAGAGATCAATTTTGGTTATAGGGTAACAGGGTGTTTATTTCATGCAATTTCGCACTAATCGTCACTAATCTCTCGTCGTGGGGTACTTTATTCTTGTCTTTCCAGAATATTTGTACGTCTGTTCGCTTTGCACGCTGAGTGCTTTATTCACTATTGAACACTCGGTAGGTACTATCTTAATTTATTGTTGCTGGTCGAACTGAATCTCCGCTTTCACTAAATCCGCAGCGGTTCTGTCGCTCCTTAAATAAAGAATGCCATTTCGCGAAGTTTCGAGTATGAAATACTGATTTCTAAACATATATATTGATTTATAATTTACTATAAAACGTGCTGTGAAATCTTCGTTTACGTGTAATTCTTTCCGTTTTTTCCGAGTCTCTTGGAAATATTTTGATATAGTTTATAGTTATAAATATATTTATTGTGCTTATAAATGTTTGTTGAAATAATAATAAGAACAATAATAAATAATAAAACTATTTTATAAGAATATTCGTTCGAGAAAAAATCATATAAATATATAGGTATATGTTACTCGTAAATTTGAATTAGATCACCATATTAAGTATCTCGTAAAGAAATCCAAATTACTCCATAAAACGTTGTTTTTTTAAAGGCAAAAGTACTTGTGTTACGTGCCGATCCTTTCACACCTCTCTTAATATAGATGTAGTTCTGCAGAAAGCATCTAACCCAAAAAACATGGATCTAATCCAAAAATTTTAACCTACAAAAATCTAATATGTACGTCGATGTATTATTCATTACTGCATATTTGTTTCCAAAGGGCTCATTGCAAAGGTGTTTTAATGCAAATATGCCCCTTTTTATAAGTTGTGTTCTATCTACAACATATCATAATCTACGAAAAACGGTAGATACCTACTTATTTTTTTCTACGTAGGTTCTATATTCTATGAATTTGATTAACCATAAAGTAAAAAGTATTTTTCACGCTTCAACAGGCCAAGAGGCGAAACACATCACAAAATACCCAGGCTTGAGTAAATCACATAGGTGAAATGTTACGTCACCGGGAATCGAACCCGGAACCCGCGAAGAGCCAGTGTCATGCCCACTGGGCTACGGTGGTTGCCATTGTTACCTGATGCATAGAATTTTTCAACCCCTGTAGTTGTTTTCTATAAAAAATTAACGCGTAGTAGAAGAATTAAAAAGTTGCGTAATGAGTTATAAATTTGAAGCCGCGGAAAATAGTCAAACCACTTTTTTGATATAAGTTTAGTTAGTTAATTAGTTTAGTTACGAAGCGCGAAAAAAGGTGATTTTCGTGAATTTTTTAAAGAAAATCTATATCAATTATCGTATTGGTATTCTTTTTAAATGAAATAACATACTTTAAAGAATATGTTTACTTTATTTTTAATAAAAAATATTCAACATTGTATGAAAAATTCTTGGGTTCTGTCCTCCGCGGTGACCACTCCCATTTCATTTGTAATCATCAGAATAAAAAAACCAAAAAGATTGTTAAAACACTCTGAAGACCTCAAGCTTTAAGAAAATGCAATTTTTTTTTTCGAAATGTCTAGGTAGGTATACCCCTTAAATCTTCGACGCTTACATCACATAAATATATCGCATTGGTAAGTCTCAATCCGTATATAACGCATTTTTAGCATTTTGTGGGTTGGTAGCTTTCTGCCTAACTACGTCCATATAAACCTACGATTCCACGTTGTATACACTGAGTACCTACTAACATTTAAATCATTCCTCATTCCTCAGTGGTAATTAAATTACGTTGTCCGTCCCTTTCTTATTTATTTTAAACTTCGAATAATATTCGTGTTATGGAGCCGACACTTCTGGCAGGAATTTGAAGACCATATTAAAATAACAGTGACGAGACAGGGTTGACTGCTCCTCTGAGAAATGTCATATTTATTTAGTCAGGCGCTCATGTCAAGGGGATGTACATAATATACGCCGCGTATAAAGATGTTTATAGACTTTATTAATCCACTCGCTACCTACTCACATTTTACGACGCATAAAAGTAGCATGCGAGTTCTGTAATATATCACAATTGTAAACATGTTCGTTTTAATAACGGCACGTTAGTAAAATAAGCCTTGGTAGGTTATAAGTTCAGTAAACCCTCGATTTACTGGAATTCAGATTTAGCAGATGAAATTTCCTATCAATATGTTATATATGCGAAAATGGACACCACGTTAATTTTAAAATGATATTAAGAAAAATTTGCTGATAAATGAATTAAATGATTATTTTTTGTTATTCAAATGAGTAACAAAAAATAATCTATTAATAAATAATTTGTTATTTATATTATGTTACTTGACCAATTTTAGGGAATTAGCCTTGCGCTGAAAACACCGTTGTTATTTAGATGATATAAATAGATATTTAATATCAAAAAATATAAAATAAATTACCTATAAAATATAGTTAGTTAAATGCGGTGACTAAGGCGTGAATACAGAATCAATACTTAATGATTAAAAGGCTAAAATACACTTTAAATTATTTATGTATTGACTCTATTCGGGTCTAAAGCGTTTATGTGGAAAACTTGATGTGGCCGATAGAGTGAGGAATGAACAAGTTAAAAGTGAATATAATGCTGGCTGTAGAATGGTAGATGGAATAAGGGAAGGAAATGATATGATATGAGCGAAGAGAGGATTATTAAGATGTATTTTGATGCAGCAATTGGATCTCCTCACCATGAACTGTTAAGAAATAAAATAAAATACATAGATTATTGCAGTTCATTTCTGTTATAAATCTACAGTCTACGTCATTCTAAATGCATATTGAAAAAAATATGTGAATAATATGGTATACAAATCGAAAACTTGAAATAATAGATTTACGACTCTAGCCTAAAAGTGGTTTATTTATATTTATTACGGCTTATGATAGTGATTTCCGAGCATTAAACGGAACATAAAATTCACCTCTATAATTTTTTATTGTGTGCTTAAACGATAATATCCAGGTAACAAGATATAAACAGGCTCTTTACCAAACAATATCACCCAAATCGGAAGACACCGAAAGACAAACAATAGCACGCTTAAAAAAACTTGAAAGCGTGATCAGACACGATCAAACACGGTCCCGCCGAGTTCCGACACCCGCGACTCAAGCAACGGGTAAACAAATTACTTTATCGCGCAGAAAGTCCCGAGTCTATCGACACTTTTTAAATTGATTCGATCAATTGAAGCGTCGCTTTTGATGTCGCGCTCGGGGCGATTTTAAACTTGTCGGTGGAACTTGGGGGGCTCGGAGGCGGCACGCACCGGGATTCGTGCGTCACAGAATAAAAACGAGCACCGAAACGAATAGGCCATTAATAAATTAGCCTCGCAAGTTTTATTGTTCACATCGTATTATGGTTATGTTAACGACTCCGCCGCTGCCGCCGATTCACGGTTTCTGGAACCACCATAGGGCTGGCCGCTGCGCTGGTTTGGATGCATAAGTACTAAAATCATATGTTTTTAATTTTTTTTAAGCTTACTAAGGTTACAACTAGGATGCACGCTGATGAGGCCTTACGGAGTAAAGAAAAATATCACTCACGATCAGTTGGTTGTGTATTCTTACTATACAATAGTTTACTTTATAATGGACTTCTAATCCCCACTCACCTCAGTACCTGAAATCTAAATTCACCCTTCTATCTAATCATAATTTCCACTCCGTTCAGCTGACAGTTCTTCATTATGCAACGCCATTCATTATATTGAATTCTTTAGCTCCACATTCGAAGTGCAGTCGGTTAGGCTGTGGAATCAACTATGCACAGACATCACATCATTACATATCTTCAAAATCAGACCACATCATATCATATCATAACTATATATAACTTTTATATAGTTATTATCATATCGTCGCTGTATATATAACTAAGCCTATGTGCCGTTTAATACATTCTCAGATGAATGAATCGATTTGTCAATTTTTCATATAAATAATAGAGATATAATAAAAAAAACATTGCCGTTCATCTGGCAAGTCTGCCTAGTAATTATTTAAAATATTTTTTATAAATCTAGTCTGTGCAATTATTTTTTAAAACAGTTTCATTCGTTTATTTCAGAATGTACTAAAAGGGCACATAGGCTTAATTATATATACAGCGACGATACCATATCATAACCATATCATAACTATCTTTAAAATCAGACAAATGGGGACGAGGAAGGGTTAACTAGGTTTTGAGTTTAACCCACCCTTGTTCCCATCCTACTAGTTTCGTTATCATGCTAGTCACTATAAGATTGTATGCCGCAAAATATGTTTAATGTTATACTAAATTGTGGGGTTAGTTCGTTAGTTGTAAGAAATTGTCAACTGGAAATAAACCCGCCATTGTATCATTATGTATATAAAAAATGAATAAATACAACAAATAGTATGTATAGTAATTCCCGACTTACGTGAACCCGGAGTTACGCGATTTTTGATTTTCTCTTTGTTTGCTTCCGCTCGCTATTTTCAGTATTTATCTTGCAGAATACGCATTGAGCGCGAACATTCGAGCGTACTTTACGTGCAAAATTACAATTCTACGTACGATCTGTAAAAGTATAGATTCTTTTGTTATACATTTTCTTAACCCTTAACAAAACGATGTCATCCAAACCAAGTTTGTCTAATTATTCTGCACTTCACTTAGTAAAAAAAGGAAAAAAATATCATTGGAATGTAAACTTAACATTTTCAAGGATTTTAACAGCAGTAATTAAATTTTATGAATTGGCAAGTAATTTTGAGCTGTCAAATTTTACAAAAAATGCGTTATAGCTACAAATCAAAGAATTTAAAATTTTAATCTAGCTCCTAAGAAATTCTGCGTAAAATGATGCTTTTTGTCGTCAGGATAATTTTTTGGATTTTACGAAGCTGTCGATAGTGAAATAACTTTTTACGTAACTCATTTATTTTTGAAATACATACATGCATGTTAATATACGATTTTATCAAACACTTTTCATCTAAACTTGTGTTTTTGTTGGTATCTGGTCCCAAATAATGAATTTTTATGTGATTATTTATGCGCGAAATTCAATCCCGACTTACGCGAATTCAATTTAAGCGATTTTTGCCAGTCTCACCCATAGCAACTTCGGAGGCTTACTGTATACATACGCTCTCATTGTGTTAGAATCCGTATTTCGGTGTCGTTCTCGGGGAAATCACACATCTTGCATAGGCTTCATTATATTATGAGAAACTAAAACGCATCGTGCGGGACGTTCCTTTCAAATTCTTTTAAATAATTTTATAATTGAACTAATTTATAGTATCTACATCCAAGAATCTACCATTATCGGGTTGTATAGTGACATTTATGCAATCGAATAAACGCATTTGACCTATTGATAGTTGTGCTGTTTGCTCTAGAGCGTGCGATGGGTACGGTGTTTACAATTATACTCCAGTGTCAGTTCACACATTTATTGCAGTAGAATACAAGATACAACATTGTGCGACAGTACGTCACACGTACATACACCCGCATACATTGACGTATCATAATATAGACACGTTATTCCGATACTAGCTATATAGTAAATATTGCACTGAAGGAGACAACAAATCACGGCACACTTATTTCACAAACGCTCTGCATGAAGACAGAAAAATCAGGTAATTTGAAGTCACGGTGACTAAAATCACATACTCATTATTGCAATAGTGTACGATACTCTGTTCCATTTTCGTTCGTATAGACTTGGCAGATCCATAATTTGTTTTTCATTCAGTAAGTATTCGTATCAAAGCATTTGCACTTTTATAGAAACTACAACTGTCACACGTCACCGCATATTTTCCCTAGAAATTTTTGGATGTCTCATGATTATTCAGGATCCGTGCCGATATAGAATCACGTAAAACCCGCCGAAAGCTTCCAGAATTCCAGGTAGATACATGGCATATTCCGTGCCAATGTATGAAAATATCGATCAAGGAACTTGGCTGCGTTCTCTAGGCTTACGAAGTACATAACGTATACCTATATACTGAAAATTTCTTTCGGAACAGATAATAATTATAATATAACAACATAATTTAACAATATAATATTCAATTTTTAATTAAATGATAAATGAAGAACATTATAAACAAGAAGTTTAAAAAAAATTGCAGAAAAGGAATTTTTTATATTTGTGATTATGTATACAGGTATTTTAATGAAATAAAGCATCTTTGGTTTATATAGCTATTGAAGAAATATTTTTTGAGAGCTTTTACCACTATTTTTTTTCATAAGTAGAGACTAGTTCACTAGGTAATGTGTTTTATTGAGTATAGACGAGTATTAGGTAAAGGGAGTTAATTCTAAATTTTATACATGTTTTATATTTAACAAACTGCTCTTAGGCATTTAAGTAATGTAATTATGTTTCCTTTTGGCCTATTTACTTATGAATTATATAAATTGGATGTTTTTCCCTGCGGAATAGAAAAAAAATTCAGCCGAAAGACGAAAATCGTATCAACTTACAATGTCTGACCAAATTACATAGGTAAATAATTGTATTCTTATTACTTAACCAAAGCCAAGAAATCATCCCCCGTGGACAACCCTTTCAATATCCGATGAGAAGTAATAAACTGAATCAATTTCATATATTCCTCAATTTCGCTTATTGTCTTTATGAAGGGGAAGTACAATCAAGTTAGACCTCGGCCGCCGGAAGTTCGGTGCCGGCCCTGACAGTCACAACAAACGCCATTTTGTTTAGAGAGGATGTGGAATAAAAGCTTCCTGTAATGGGACCCGCCAGCACGAACGGCCAATCGAGATATCACAGTGGATTGAATACCATTTTGAATTTTTAAAATCGTATCTCTTCTCCGGATCTGCCGTACGAGTTCTTTTGTCTTCCCTTTTTAAATGGGTGGTGAACTCTATTGTTTCATTTTTACACGACACGTGATCATATTTAAAGGTGTTCGGAATAAAGCCCCAAACTCTGGACTTGATCAGGTAATATACGAGTAGCTTGTTGGTCTTGTGGTTAGGACACTCGCCTCGTGATCCAATGGTCGCGGGTTCGAATCTCAGCCCATACTAGCAAGTTAGTCCTATTTTCATAGCACAAGCGTTTAGCTTAGTTTGAAAATAGTAAGAATATTGATGTGACACGTATTCCGTGTTCGCATTTATTAATATTTCTTTAAAACACAAATATTATGATACCTATACTTTTTTATTTAAAAAAATCAATTCCAATTA
The DNA here is from genome assembly GCA_016648135.1 of Agrypnia vestita. NCBI lineage: Eukaryota > Metazoa > Arthropoda > Insecta > Trichoptera > Phryganeidae > Agrypnia > Agrypnia vestita. Next base: position 193,193 of record JADDOH010003419.1, on the reverse strand, counting down.
TTTTTAGAGGGAAAAAGTGAATTTAAGTTATACAATGAATACGACCAGGCTATTTAGTTATCAAAATTTGTTAAAAACAATAAATACTAAAAACAATAACCCTCTACTCCAGGGCCCGTCTTATTTATATCCGGCTAACACCGATACTGAACCCTCCAGACGTTTCCAGTATTTAGGAGAACTTTCTTGTGGCTTCCAGGCTTTTATAGATGTTTGTTTGATGCTTCCCGAAAGCCGTAGATTACGCTAGGCTATTCTGGAATCTTCAATAGTGTTGTAATAATTTCAAACAATTGTCACTTGACATGAGTGCGTAATTTTTTTTTAGCCTCGTTACAATACATAGAATACAAAATGAATTAATTTTAATTCAATTAATCGATTTTAGTTTTAATTTAAATTTTTGGACGCAGATTTTTATAAATAAATTCATATCCACGAAATTTTACGTTGTCAAGTTAAATTCAGCGAAAATTTTAAGCATTTAGCAATTTAAGGTAGTACCTATTAATCAGACATCCTCTTTTTTAGTTCTTCTTCCTAAGGTATTATATTCACATGTAGTGTATATTGCTTGTTATAGCTATTATATTATATTTCTATATATATTGTAAATTCATTCTTCAACTTAATTGGATTTTATATCTACCCGCAAAAATATATAATGTTTTTGAGGTTAGATTTACAAACATTAAACTTTTCCGGTTTTGGTCAATATTATTGAAAGAATTTATTCTCGAGTTCAAGTGACTACCAGATGAGACTGAATTCACTCAGTGGCTGTAAGCTGTGAAGAGAATAGCGATCGATTTCAAATTCATTCAGTATTCAGAAACAATGGGCACGAATCGTGGGACATCATAGCAACCCACCTAGAAATTATTTGTGCCATCTAAAGCACGAACCAATTTATATTATATTAAATTGCATAGGACATTGTTTGAATGTAATGTGTATTTTAAACAAAATTACTTTAAGTAAATCTAACTCCAATATATATATATATATACATATATTTTTTTTTTTTAAATTAATTCAGTTTTTAAGGAAGATTTTTACCGTGAAGAAATATAGTTTAATTATAATTATATCCTCGAAAATAAATATAAAAAAGAAAATAATATATTGAAAATATATAAAATAAATAGAATTTTATATATATTCGCTGTATATAAAATAAAACCAGTGTGCCGTTTAGTACATTCTGAGATAAACGAACGATGTCAATTTTTTATATAAATAATGGAGATACCTATGCTAAAAAAACATTGTTATTCATCTGGAAATTCTGCCTAGCAATTATTTAAAATATTTTTTTATAAATCTAGTTTGCGCAATTATTTTTTAAAACAGTTTTATTCGTTTATCTCAGAATATACTAAAACGTCACATAGGATTAATTATATATACAGCAACGATATATTAGGATTTTTACGTATCGGAACAGTCTTAATGTCTTTCCGTCGATTAACTATCGATTAATTTGTCTAATTAATTAAATATAATAAACTGCTTAATATTACAGATTACTCGTCTCCCTAGGATGAACCCTGTATTGAACAAATGAAATCATTAATATTATATATTATTTTAGGAATCAAAACTCGATTTTCGAAATTCATTTTATTCAGATATTTATAATTTAAAAAACTCATTAAAAATTAAATGATCCTTCTCGTGCATATCTCAATTCCGATGCCGTTCTTCTTTTATTCTTATTTTCCTCGAGCCTTCGCACACTTAGACAGCCACGAGGTGAAGGGAAAATGTAATCCTCCCTCAGGGTCCAAAGGAGCTGGAAGAAGGGGATGCTCCTGAGGGAAGATCGCATCACCCCCCGAGAGACGCGAGGGTGAAGGGTAGAGCGCTACACCGCACGCATCATGATGTTGAATAAAACGGGAAACGTTCTTCTGATCGCTCTATTTCTTTAGTGAAATTATGTATTTTCAACATAACATATTTGTTATGTAATATGTATATATATTAAAATGTTTTTTATTCATTATTTTTAAAAATGTCATTTAGATAACCACTCATTTATAAATGAGATGGATTCCAATTTAGAATTCTTTAACATTATTTAATTACACATAGTAGGTTTGTATGCATAAAATTTTGTGTTCGTACAATTATCATAAAAATATTATCCGAAATATGGCAAACGATTTTTAATTTTAAATACATGTAGAGAAAAAAATATTTTGTTTTCATAAAAATAGTGCTATATAAGTTATCCGTTATATACCAATTTTTATGTAAAATCTGGTTGTTAAATAGTGAGAAACTGTATTTCTGAATTTGTATCCATTCGGTGATTAATCCACAAAATCTCTTTTCGCTTAAAAAAATATTTTCATTTCAGATGAAAATGAAAATATTATATAAAAAATCATAAAAATACCATATTCAATAGCAAACAGAATTGTTTTGTAGTACTCAAATAAGATAAATGTTGAAAAGTATTGGATAGCATTTTGAATGTTAAACTTACTATAACGTTACTAACGACAATCGACGCTAAGGAAAAAGTTATTTCGTAGAAAGAACAAACAAACTCAAATATTAGGTCCTTACATATGAAATTGACGTTTTGCCGTACTGGCAAATTTGATCTCAAATATCTTCTCTTTGGTTAGGAATTCCAAATCCAAATTTATACAGCTATTTACTCATGTATTTGTGTTTTGAAAATTATAATTCATTTGTTTTTTCCTCAATTGTTTTTTTCTTTGCGTCACTCAGTTTACAAAATGAAAAACTTGAAATATCGCGTTATTTACGAGTACGAGTTCCACCGTGGCACCAGTGCTGCAGAAACGGCTCGAAGGATTAATGATGTGTATGGCGACGGTGCCGCAAAAGAAAACACAGTGCGTTTTTGGTTCCAACGTTTTCGTTCTGGAAATTTCGACCTGCAGAACAAGCCCCGTGGACGGCCGGAGACAAAAGTTGATAATGAAGAATTGAAGGCTATTGTGGAAGCGGATCCATCGCAAACCACATCCGAGTTAGCTGCAGGCTGCAGTGTTAGTGATAAAACTGTTTTAATCCACTTGAAGCAAATTGGTAAGGTGAAAATGCTTGAAAGGTGGGTGGGTACCTCACGAATTGAGTGAAGCAAATCAACAAACGCGCGTTGACTGCTGCGTTGCATTACTCAACCGGCACAATAATGAAGGGATTTTAAATCGAATCATTACCTGTGATGAAAAGTGGATCCTGTACGATAATTGGAAGCGCTCATCGCAATGGCTGAACCCTGCCGAACCAGCCAAACCATGCCCCAAGCGAAAATTGACTCCAAAAAAGTTACTTGTGAGCGTTTGGTGGACTAGTGCTGGTGTCGTTCAATACAGCTTTCTTAAATCTGGCCAGACAATTACGGCAGATGTATATTGTCAGCAACTGCAAACCATGATGGAAAAGCTAGCTGCTAAACAACCGAGGCTGGTTAATCGCTCTAGGCCACTGCTGCTTCATGATAACGGTAGACCACACACTGCACAACAGACGGCTACCAAATTAGAGGAGCTTCAATTGGAATGTCTAAGACATCCACCGTACTCTCCGGACCTTGCCCCAACAGATTACCATTTTTTTCGAAATTTGGATAACTTCTTGCAAAGGAAAAAATTCAACTCCGATGGGGCAGTCCAAACCGCCTTCAAAGATTTTATTGATTCCCGTCCAAATGGTATTTTTAGTAAAGGGATCGATGAACTACCTATGAGATGGCAAAAGTGCATAGATAGCAATGGTACATACTTTGATTAAATAAATATATTATAATAAAAAAAAATCGGCTTTATGTTCCTCCCATACTAAACGTCAATTTCATATGTAAGGACCTAATATTTAAAATTTAAATAAACCACAATGACTGACAGAATCAAATTTGGTTTGCTACACTGAGCTGTACACGGACCCCTACTTTTATTGCATATGTAAATTACACCTTCGTTCTCTTTTCCTCTAAGCAGTGAAATTACCTTAGAAGCAACATGTATAGTAGGTACCGAGAATAAAAAAACATGGGATGACAGAAGCAATCTGGCAAACAAATGGCTATTGTATATGTACACACCATTAAACCTAAACAATCATGCAGGTGTCAATTCGAGTAATAATTTACATCTCAAAAATTGGTGTAATACACACAGAAGCTAGCAATAAAAACTCCAATATTATAAACATTGATTAAATTTATTTTAATCGAATCAATGGAAATCTTTAATTGAAACTACAAATAAATAAATCTGTACCTGAGTTAGGAAGCTTATTTATATGGTCGTAAGAAAAATTTTCAAGCAACTCTCACAACAATTAACTACGCTTTATGAATTATGTGTTTTAGTTTATATATTTAAATGGCGGATCCAGTTTTGATCAACTTTCTCCAATATTTGGTTTAGCCAATCATCTCAGGCCAAATGTTCCATATGACCAAACTATCTTAGCGACCCAATCTTTATTCCATTGACATCGCTACAGACAGTTGTAGGTACCTACGCTTGCTCCAATATATTTTTTTTCTTTGTGTATTACATATATACATATGTATGCCAAATTGCACAGCAGTTTTACTGATGGCTTAGTATGAGAATAGTAAGAATATTGATGCGATACGTATTCCGTGTTCGCAGCTCTATTTATTTTTAAAAAATATGTATCATTTCTTCTAGAATTATACAATATTTTAGTTTTTGGCTTTCTTCATTTTATTAAATGAAACAATATTACAAATAAAATAATATAATTAATTCATGTAACTTACTCAAGTCAGGGTGTTTTTGTGATGTGCTTTCTCTCGTGATGCGGCCTCTTGAAACTTAAAAAAAAATATATATGTATCTTTGTATATATATTTTTAACGTTGAACAATGATTAATACCTTTCAAAATATTACAACGGAAAAAATGCCTACCACAAGAAATCGTATGAATTTCAGTTTGTGTGGTAGGTATATTTAAATAATCATTTGCGAATTCATCGAACTGTGAATTCGTTACCTCGTCTCGATTATTCAAGTAATATAAAAGTCTAGCCTTATCCTATTAAAATGCTACCCTCGGGATCCTTAATGCCTGTTCCGTAGTTCAACATTCCCAACAATCGTTCCGTCAGGAGTTCCCAAACTCTCATACCCTTATAAGATTAGTGAGTACATTTTTATAACGATAATGATGATTAAAGAAAACTGGTTTCTTTTTAATGAAAAAAATGCTTTTTGAGAATATTTAATGAAGGAAATACCTTACATAAATTATTTATGTACTGTAAATGATGGTACATTATATATTTTTATAATTTTATAAGTATGTATATTGGATTTTTTTGATTGAATTATATTGTTCAATGTTTTTAGGTGTGCATTTTTAAATTGTTTGAAATAACTAGCTGTGCCCGCGTAGATTTCTAGTACAATGTTTGGATCGTCATAGAACTTTCGCGAACCTTCTAGAACATTCTCCTTCCAGAACTTTCAAGAAATTTATCGAATGTACAGGTACCTTCTCCTTCCAGAACTATCTATAGCAGGTTTTTTTGGAACCTTCCAGACTCACCGACACAGTCGGCACGCCTATTTTGAAACAATCTGAAGCATTTGCGGCCTTTCCATAAAAATACAATGTGCTAGAAAGCACATTTTTGTCACACACACTCCCATCCACGTATAGCCACCCCCACCAAACTCGCATATTTTCGATGTGACACCAAGGGCTATCCACCACCATAACCACCGGTGGGTGGTTGTGGAGAAAACTTGGCGAGTAGGGAAACACGATTTTCTTTTTATATATAAATTGATTTATTTTTAAATATTAACATCTACATTATAAAATGTATGTCTCAGCACAGACGAGACCCAGTAATTAACAAAGGTATGTAGAGAGGATAGAACGCTATATTATTCTATCTTGGCACAGCACTTTTGCTTTGGTCACAATCATTCAATTCAATTTATTAATTTTTAATATAACATTTACATTACAAACATATGTTTCATTCGTAAATATTATTAACAAGTGAGAAAATTTTCTGTGTAGAATTTTCTGGGATATTCTGCCGTGTATATGTGACCTCTCTGGTCAACGTTTCGGATCCCATTGCAGGGTCCATCATCAGGGCTGATGTGATGACTGTGTGTTGAAGTGAAGGTTAAGTATTGCCTTGCAATACCGTACCGAAGTCAGATCAAATATTATTTTCCAATCGATCAAATATTATTTTTTTAAATAATTCAATATATATATCGTTATCGTCGTACCTTTTACAATTGACGTATATACCTACGTAATATATTTCTTTCTATTTAATAGTGCTGAATATCGTTCTCCACTTTATAAAAAAATTGTGTTTATTTCAGTGTATAATTATTTAATAAAATAAATATGCTTGTGGTACAGAAATTTAATTGTAAATCAAATTCATTACATCACTTTCGTTCAAATGTAAGCATTAGCTTATTTAGAATATCTTATCGGTGTAGTGGTTATGATTTTCGCCTATTGAACCAGTAATTGGTGACTCAAGCCCTCTTCCAGGACACCAACAAGTTAGTTCTTTATTCAAGCACAAGCTTAATTCGAAAATGTTAAGAATGTTGTCGCGACATGTAGGTACTCAATGTTCGCATCTTTCTTAAAAAAATATTGCCCGATTACATATGCACTATAAAATTATCCATAGGACGTGTTATATTAAAATTTAAATATACAGGAACATGATGATTCATTAAAACTGGTAATAGCACCGGAGGTTTCTGGTTTGATACCGGGTAGGTCACAATGATATGTGATTTTATCAAATCTGGGTATTATGTGGTGCTACAGTAATTGACCACATGGTCTGTTGTAATTTTAAAAATTAAATATATATATATGTAAAAACTAGAAGAATGCCGAGAGAAAAAGTTATGGTGTGTATATACAAAAATTGGTAACACATTTGGAAATGCATGTTTTTCTTATGATCCGACGCGAGTGATTAAAGGTTAACGTTAGGTCTTCGAAATTGTCTAGTATAGTCGAGTCATGTTTAGGGATAACTGCTTTCACCTACAATTTAGTTATTTAGGTGTTGGATTTCATCTAAGTAACTAAAAAATATTTTTAATCCCAAGAGAAAGAATATTACTGAAACATTCGTTCTATTTTGAATTATTTGTACGCAAAATAGTTTATAATTGTTTTACTTTATCTAAGCAGCTTCCTAGAGGTTTATCAAATATTTTACCGAAAAACAGCTTATGTATTTATTATGTAAAATAACACGACGACATTTTGAAAATTGATAAATGAGCAGTTGAAAATCAAAGCCTACCTAAAGCTTTGAACTTTTTTTTGGGAAAATTACAGAAAACTATTTTCCATCTTATTTATAACACGACTAAATATGATACATATATAATATTAAAAGAAATTAAAAATAAAACATTCATATAGCACGTCCTATTTGAAACTTATTTCGTGAGTGATTGATCGTTGAGTCCATTTTAATTGTTTAATTTTTTTTTTTAAATTAAAAATTAAAATGGACTCATGTTCATTTTGAAACCAAGTAGTGGATTTAGGTTTATTATTGTTATTTATAAAATACAAGTATTTAAATCTAGGTTGATTATGAACTGCAAGGAAAAAAATATATTCATTGCATTATCAAGGATGTAGTGAAATAAAATACTTGTAAAATATTTAACATGTTTATGAAATTTTTATTAGATAATATATTGGTTTGTTTTGAAACTCTAACTGATTTTGAGAATCCAATAACTTCAGATTGATACTTTTTATGGTAGTTTACAAATATTTAAAATGTAGCAATGAGCTTAGAGAATATATCTACATTAATATCTAAAAAAACTGATGGTTAGATATATTTTGATACTCACGACTCATATTCTTTTAATTTTAATTCTTAAATATTTTTCACCCTTTTGCTAAGTGTTACAGACTTCCTGTAAATGGTTTCAAAATAATTTGTCGTTTATGGTCGATCGGTTTAAAAATATACTTCAAAGGTAGCTCAAGAAAATTGCGTAAAAACGAATGCGGTGAAGGTATTACGACCTGCATACAAATACAGTTCAACTCAGAAAACTCAAAACTGAACTAAGGCCATGTTAAGTGATTGATTTTATTATGTATGACCTGGTATCCTACATACATGTATAACAGAACACTATAACTTTTAATGAAACCCGATGGAGCTAGAATGAATTTAAACTAACCTTAGTGCGGAGTTTTATATTACATAGAAGTTAAGTAATTAGAAAATTAGTATAAATAGCAAAGTTCAGTAAAAGAGACCTCCACCAGAGAAACATGATTAATTTTTATACACAACAAAAATACGCATGTATTAGATTAGTAATATAATATGGAATTAAGTCAAAATTAAAAATAAATAACATAAAATAAGTATAAGTTCACATTAAATATTCATAGATAAAGTTAACGTCATTAATACTTTGACAGGCGTAGAAATGGCGAGAATTATTTTAATGTTGATGTGGCGGCCGACGGAACAGCCCGCATTAAATAATAATGTTACATTCACCTCATCTCCTGCCAATGCCAATGGGCGCATTTATATTTCAGGGATGCTGTAGTGACATCTTCCCAGGAATCGTCAATTTGTTTGTGGTGGTCCATGCTCTGTACATCCGCTGGCAAACAGATTGCAACGCCACCCTTGGAATCCACAATGAGGAGAAGCAGTGACGGGGAGACGTCGCGATGACGCGATGAGTGCTGTAGGTTTATAGGAATTTAGATTTCAGAGCACGTGGCAGTTTTTCCGAATGAATAGTACAAAGATGACGCACGAAATAATTGAAAGTCTTCTAAGATCGACTTGGGTGGTCTAATAAAAGTATCCTGATCCGTACCTTTCTAGAATTAATTACGATATATTTATCAGTCATAAAACGTGCACTAGGATTGGACCTAAGTCACGCCGTTAATCTTCTTCGGCCATCAACTTACTCCTAGTTAGGGAATGCAATCCCGAGTCGGGATCGCCCTTTCGGGATCCCTCGAGATTAGGATTTACAATCCCGCGGGATCCCTACGGATCGGGATCCCGAATACTTTTTTTTTTGTTGTTTATAAAGCTGAATAACAATTAACGACAATGCCTTGCATTTTTATAACAGCAATTTTAATATAATGTTCATTATTTATCATTGCATTAAAGTTTTTTACTCGTTTTTCCATCAATCAGTCAATGTAGTAGAGTAAAAACTACTAACTAGTTTTAGTTTTTATTACTATGTTAGGTCGATAAAATACAGCAAATTTTATTCAAAGCTATTTTCATCATTTGAATGTGACATGAACATAAGTACTTACTAAAAGCTCTATAGACATATACAATTAAACATACAAAACATAAAAAATGCTGATCAATCCCGATAACTGATTTTTCGGTTCGGGATTGATCTCGTAAAATGCCTCGAGATCTCGCGGGATCCCAATCTCGTGGGATCGGGATTGCATTTCCTACTCCTAGTTTCATCGGGCACAGCTAGTTACTAAAAAAGACGTATCTCAAGGTGGGAATAGTGAACGGCTTTGTTCTAGCGGCCGTGTCGCTTCACAATGGTTTATAAGACCGGTGCGAAGCAGCACGGTCCTGCTTGTTAGTTGAAAAAATGTCAACCCGGAGATGATTGAGTAGGACCGATATGAAAGCTTTTGCTCTTAGAACCATTCTCCTGGTCTTGGATACCATTCACTGTACTCGTCAGTGGCCGACTGTACAAAACCGTGAGTAAAATTTCGACCTGCAGTAAGAATATTGGCGTGACACGCATTCCGCGAACGCATCACTTTATAAAATATATGTATAATATATATGAAACTGCATTGTACTGTGAGTAACGTGCATTTTAATGTCATTAATGGCTCAGCGTTGTTCAAATTGCGAGTCGAAAACAATGGTAAATCAGTGAATTTGTCTGAATTTAATATTTTCAGCGGCTACCTGCGGGCTAATCCCGCGCTAATATGGATGTAAACGTTCACAGTGTGGCCAGTAAAGTAATTAATTTGAAAATAATTACGATCACGTTTGGCGGGAAAACAATGGGCGTCCTTTGATCCTGGCAACACTGCGTCCACAATATCGCGGATATTTGTATAGACGCCCGTCGCTTCGACTGGTTTGTGTAATATGATAACGTAAATTTGCAATTAACTCCTGTGTGTCGGTGATGTAACGTAGGTCTACCTGTCATACAAAATATGAAATATGTACCTTATTTACGAAAACTAAAACGTCACATTTTTTGTAATTATCGAATAGACATTTTCACACCAAAATTACTAAATTAAACTGTTACGAATGTACAGATTTTTTAATAAAAAAATATTTATTCATTACTCTCGGATTTTCGGCCAGTGTGTAAGAGAGAGCAGTATATTGTGCATCGCAGTTAAATCGAGCAAGAAAGAGCACGACAATACCATACATTTCATGTAGGACAGAGATGGCGGTTGCTTGGGTTTCGGCGAAAGAAAAAACAATATAGAAAGAGTACGATAGAGTCGGGTAACACGTGCTAGACAAAGACGGAGTGCATGCGACTGAAGCGAGCAGGCGACCGCGTCGTTGTAAGCGAAGGGAAAAACTTCATTTCAAAATGAAGACTACAACACACACACGTTCACCAGTTTGAAGACTACAAAGTGTACACTACAATTGTAGTATTACGAAATGAAGTGAAGTAATGAAGTAATTGTAGTATTAATGAAGTGAAGTAATGAAATGAAGTAATTGTAATAATAATGAAGTGAAGTAATGAAATGAAGTAATAGTGAAGTAAATTTTTCAATGAAATGAAGTATTTTTTTCCCAAAAATACTTAAAATATTTAAATAAATGACGATATTTTCTCCAAAGTAACATTTGGCGACCTAAAAAAAAAAAATTCAAACCATGGGGGGGGGGGGGTTGTTACAGATTCCAGAAAATTCTTCATGTATCTACATCAACTTTCCAAAAATTTCACGTAAAAAATACACTATTTAAAATGTGTTTCTCATACTTTCGATAACTTTGAAGTGTATGTACTTTGTAGTGTTCGCTTTGAAATGAAGTGTACTATTTGAAGTTTATACTTTCAATAACTTTGGTGTTTGTAGTTTGTAGTGTGCACTACACATCAAAATGTGCGAAGTGTGCACTTCAATGTAGTGTAGTACTACATTGTAGTAGTGAGTACAGAGCGGACCCATCACTAGTCGTTGTATTCAGTTGCTATTGAAAGGTCGGCGGAAGCGCACGCAAATTCGATTTGCCATGATTTTATAATAATTTACTAAAATAATGCAAATATGTATATATACCTTACATAATTATATAAAGGGACCTTAAAAAAGTCTTATCTGTATTTGTATATGTATATTTTATCACATATTAAAAACTATGCCGATTTTTAATCAGGTAACGCTGTGTTACTCCACCGTCCCCAAAGTTTTTTTTTAGCACAGTCTTTTAAGAGTTAAAAATGATACGGTCTCGTAAGTATACTTGAATGGTGATGATGGTAGCATGATTTTATTTTGTAATCGTTTTTCTAACGAGTGTCATCCCCAATAATATTAATTTCGAATGTACGTCCGTAACTTCCAATCCAATGGCTGATCTCATTCCGTTTTCAATATTAGTATAATTTAAAAATTCTTATTAAATAAAATGAAAAAATTGACATTATAATTGTTTAAAAAACAGTCAGAATTAGATTTTTTGAAATATTTAGATTTTTAAATATTTAAGTTTTAAGTTTAATGAAAATTAAAATTAATGCGTGTATCTTTTACCATATCTCATGTCATTGGTAGGTATAAATCATTATTTTTTTTATTTCTTTTATTTAATTTTTTTTATTTATTATTTGTTGCATATTTTACAATTAACAAACATCCTGCTAATTTTGTATGGGTTAGTTATCAGCAGGTTTCTTCTAGTACTAATGAATATACATTACCATTTAGTAACATTGTTGGCTTACATAAGAATTTATAAAATTATATAAAAATAGTTAGGATGCAGAGAGAATTTATAAAAATTATATAAAAATAGTTATGATATGATGGATTAGTTAGGATTTTAAAAATATAATTTTCTCTGTTACGATGTCCGTCACTAACGCTACCAGATGGCTCAAATAATAATGAGGTATTATACAATAACGAGATATAAGAAGCAAAAAACATAATTCTCTATTTAATAATGTCCATCACTGACACTACAATCTTACCTAGCGGCTGAAACATATAAAATAAAATTATGTCATTTTGACGGGCTTATATATTTAAATATCTAAGAGTTGATTATTTTGATTTCCAAAAATTTATCAATAAAGCACTCAATAAAAAATAAATATAAACATTATGAAAATTTAAAAAAGAAAGAAAAATGTTGTGAATTTTGCAACACTTGATCTATTAGGTGTTTACTTAAGTAGTTTCCTTTTTTTTTCAAAATATAAAAAAATACGTGCCAAAAGTAGAACAAATCGGTAAAGGTAAGTTATAAGAAATATGTATACAATTGCTTGAACATACATAAAATCATTTTTATGAGTAGACGGTACAGTTTATTTTTATTTTATGAGACTTTAATAGTTATATTTGAAAAATAAAATTAGATAACAAAAGAGTATGTAAGAGGGTAAGTCAAAAATAATGTAAGTACAATTTTCGTTTTACAATTTATTTACATGTAAGGGTTCAATATGTACATCATTTTTCTACATAGTCATCTTCCTTTATTTAGCATCCATAAGTTTGCATGTTCCTTCCATGAAGAAAATTGCCTCAACTTTACCGATGGTAACTTGCCCTTTCGCTAGAAGCTTCTCTCGAGCATGCTGAATCTTGTCGTCCTTGGTGGAGGTTCCTTTTCACTTGTATGACAGATGGAGGTCACTATTGCTCCTTCTTTGTGCGTCATACTCATCCGGTTATTTTAAATTTTCTCGATAAAAAAAACATTTTTTGTGATAAAGAACTTTCCTCGTATTGTGATAAAAGTCTGCAATGTATTTCAGCCCTTTTTACACCCTCCGACTAGAGAAATCGGATAATTGCTCATGTACCTCCTTGGTGAAAACTGCTAGAAGAGCGGACGTGCTTACACTGTAAAAGTCGGATGGCAAAAGACGCGATCAGAATCAGTTTCTAAAGAGTGATCGCAGTCGTACTTCTTTGCATGCATGCGCAGAAGGCAGTATGACAACCTTGAAGTTATGTTATGTCGAATGTGTAGACATTTACTCGCTCTCGCATATGTCGAGGACCATCATATCCATAACTATGTTTCCACAGAGAAAAAAATTATATAAATTGCTGTACATTAACAAAGAGGTTCATAAATAAAAATAAAAATTAGGTGAATTGTGTGAGCAGAATATACGGCATGATGCAGTAGTCGCACACACAGTCTGTTCATTGGATGCATTCTTGATCTGAGATTTATGTACAATTTTATTGCGTGGAGAAATGATTTGACATTTGGGAAGTGAATAAAGAATAGATTGAATGTGCGTGTAACAAAGATGTGGATCTTATTTAATATTGTACGTGCAATAACGTTATAGTTCATGAAAACTCGTCAGCAATAGTGAGGGCAATTCTTATCGGTTGTACGAATCGAGTTATTTCTGATTCCTGAGTGTTTAAAGATGTTTGTGTAAGGTGCTTCATTAGCAACAGCTATTGAGGTAATTGCTTTGAAAATTTGATTATTTTTCAGTGTTTTACAATGAAATGTAAATAGTTCTATTAAGTTCTATTATTTATAGATACAAGGAGGTAAACACTGTTTTGAAGAATTTATTATGTCCTGTACCTTGCCTGAGGACATAATCATTATTGGGAAGGCAAGGCAGACCCACCTCAACTAAACCCTATCATAATTTCACAAGGCAGAATAATATTGTATTTTACTTTGATGATATCCCAATTGATTAAAATATTATTTTATAAGTTATGAATTTTCCGAAATTATTTCATAAAGTTGTTAATAAAACAGTTTTAAATGTCTGTATAATTCAGCAAATGGATTTTTTGGTGTAAAACAAACTAGTAAACAAATATTACGGGCTAAAATCAAACATCGAATAACAATACCGAAGTGGAGGGAAATAAGCGAACAATCCAGTAAACTACTCATTAGTCCAAATTGCTTTTGCGACGACAAATTTCCAGTGACCAATAACGAAGTCGGTCTTTTATTTGTGTGGTCTATTTTAAAAATCCATTGAACCTAAATAAAGTGTTGGCGTCCTTGTATTGTCAGGTCTCACCCCCGAGGCCTAATATCTCCATCCCCGTGATTCAACCCCCTCCCGGTCACATAAAGAAGTCTCTCGCATCAAAAAGGCTGACGGTCGAAATACAAAACAAAATTGTTCACTAGATTTGGCGCGCATAGTATATTAGGGGTAGGTAAGGATAACTCGGGATTATTTTAAAATACTAAATTATTTTATATGATTAATTTTTTATAATAATAATTTAATTACGTTACATCTTATGGCTTTCATAAAAATAATTCAACCGACAATACGAGTATGTGTTTCCCTGCTGAAAGAGTAATTATCGTGCTTAGCGGAGAAACCATATAACATAATTTAAATAAGTACAAATTTTTCTTAAGCTATAAGAATTTATAAATTGTTAGATCGTAGTATCGTGTTCTCTGTGAAATATAAAAATTATTTTCTCATTTCGAAAATATAATCTTATAACATTTTTTTTAATATGCTGAAGGGCTATATTTTTCAAATATCAAGTGTAAGTTCACTATAAAATTTTGATGCGTATGATTGCGGTATAAAATTTTGGAACAGAAATTTTACCTACTGATCATTATATTCAGTTCGCCAGAAATCTTTGACATTTTTTTCATGAAGTCGTTTAGGAAAATTCTAGATTTCTTGTTTTGAACAAATAAGAGGTTTCTCTTATTTCCAAAACAAAAAGGCAGACTAACAAACTTCAGAAGAATACATATTTGCTACCCCGGGGATATTTTGAAGCTTAATAAATTCCAATGGTGGTTGAGAAATTTTGTCTGTGTTGATTTTGACTTATTTAATTTGAGTCCAAAGTGAAAAATCTGCTGAATCCGAAAATTATGCTTTAATGACACTGGTAAAGTCGGATCCATGGTGACATTATTAATTGATCCATGACTGTGCAAGAAATAACTGACATTGGCGGCTGAATTGCAATACAGTAATGTCAGAACTTATGCTGCTAAAAAAAACAAGAAAAATGAAGCAGATGGAATGAGAAGTTTTACCATATTATTCACCTTACATTGTGCAATCAGACTAATATTTGTTTTATGAAAAAATTGTTAGACATGTTTTTTAAGTACCGTTAATTATAATTGATTATAAAAATAATGGACAAAAATGTGTATTTAAAATAAAAAAAGAATGCGTGTATCTATGTTCATATACGAAGAGGATTTTATAATTTCAGCCGAAAGTTTGTCAGAGGCGACGGATATTGTTCGGCTAACAATATGCGGCCATTGTCGTGTTTTGGTATTTAATGAGAGAAAATTATAATTATCGGCATTTCCCCTTTCTTCTGATGTTTTTATTATCTCGTTGGACACATCAATCTTCCCGTTTTCTTACTCAAAATTTCAGGAATATTAAATTAAACATTGTCAACGTAAATTTTGTAAATACCCAATTATTTTGAAGTTGAATACTAAAAGCACTGACGAACCTTACTCGTACTATTTATTATGTTTAAATTAATACATTTCAGGCATATTCTAGTATATTTTTTAAATATTTCGGAAGAATGTCATATATACATTAAAAAGGATATTGCTTAATACTCCACATTAAAAAGTAAAAACTAGCTGCGAAAATCCATGTAAATTTTTTTACGAGAAAAGACAGCAGATTTCTTTAGAATAGTCACTTTAAATCTTTGAAAGATTCCAATTTGGAACAGACATATAATTTTCAATTTTTTTAAAAATAGTTATGTGGATGTTCTTAGGATGGAATTGGTGAACGTTGCATTGTGTAGAATGATCACAAATGGCAGTTCATACAGGTTGTAAGGCCTGGGCCATAGTATGAAAAGACTTCCAAACACGTTTCTCATATTTATCTATATTTAGCTATATTATAGCTTCGTCGCTGTGAGACTTCTATAATTTATCTTAATTTCATAAATTTCTATTAACAAGAAAATATCATAATAGTAACAAATAAGAATTACTATACTGTCGAAATATCTCCTTTTTTATATAAAATAATTTCATATATATGATATTTAACTAATTGAATTAATCAATAAGAAATACTTATCCTAAAAATGTATGTATCCAAAAAATATTTGGCTGTCGACGGGATACAAATTTGGAATATTTTCATTCTGAGGGATAGAGATTACTAATTTTGCTGGGTTCACTATTTAAAATTCAATTTTATTATAAAATACTAAAATTTTATTTGAATATAGCGATCAACTTATTATTGTAATCCCAAAAAATCCCGAAAACTTTTAAGCAATACGGGCTGGGATAAATCGATCCAATTTTATTAAATCTGGAATTTTTAGTCATTCTTAAATGATAAAGACTTGTTTTGTAAATCTTACTTAAATAATTTCATCTTATTTGTTTTCAATATTAAGCGCATTCGATTAGATTATGTGGAAAAAAACTTGTGTTTCACTATGATGCATGACCGTCTAAAACTAGGGACATTTTTCTCTTTCCGACTATCCATTCGCCTCGGGAATATTATTTTAAAAATATTCTCTCATTACCACGATATAATGTATTAAATTTACCAGGGACAGACTTGGTTCCTACGATATAATGTTAGCCCGATGAGAGTACATACATACATATTATATCCACAACTATATAGCGTCGGTCACCGGATGTATTAATCGATTCATTTTACTGAGTGGCAAATGCGTTTGTGGTTCTATATTGATGCTGAACAACCAGTATATGACCCTTTTTTCCGTATTTCTACATCATTTTATTTTACAGCATATAAAATGTTAAAATGTATCTAGTATTGCTGAAAAAAATCAGTTTTATCAATGTGGATCGAAACGATAATTTTTTTCTTACAAGTAACTTATACAATTATTAGGAATTTCGGACTTATTTTTATAATTATTTTGTTTTATTTCTAATGTTACATACAATTTTTACATTTATTGCTAGAATTACCACTCAACTGGGCCGGAACATGTCCCTGGGTATCAGTGTAATTTTGTAGCAGTATAATAGTTATTTCTTATTCTTGTTGATTATTATTACGAAAAGTTAAATAAGTTAATAATTTATATGTGCATGTATATTTCTGTGGGCGAACGTACCAACCAAATGAGTAAAAAATGCAGATCTTCAGGAAAGTCAAAACATTTTTTCTGCATAAAATCGTAAAACCAAATTGACTAATATTGTTATTTCTTCTATACATGAATGTAAGTTCATTAAAAAAACAAATCATTTCACGTTAATGTACCGATATTTACATACATATACATAAAAGCTTTTATATTATACCTAATTGTTTTTACTGTGAATGATAATGATGTACCCTAATACAAATTATTATATTCTAGTACATATGTACCTAATATAAATACAATAAAGTGAAAAATGTACTTATAACATAACATATTCTAAAAACGATATAATCTATATATATGTTTTAGGGAAATAAAATAATAAAGTATAAAAGTAATTTTGCAGATGTAGAGAAATTGAAGAAACAAATTTTGTAGTCATATTCAATATTAGCTGTGCCCACGCGGCTTCGCACGCGTAGATTTTTAGTAACTTTTAGTCATATTTTATCAATTTATGTATTAATTAACCTTAACATAGAGATATATGTTGTTGCGGATTTTTTTAAAGAACTTTTTGAGTTCTACAACTATAGAAAGTATGTAAATATCTCTTATCGTTAAGGCAGCGTTCGTAACAACACATCGCTCGACCATTTCTTTGTCGACTTTAGTTGTAAAATAGATCACCACAGACAAACCTTTTATTTTAACGAGAGTCTATTTTAAATACTGGTGAAAGAATTTTTGAAATCGGATGAGTAGTTTCGGAGATTACCTCCTACATCCAAACATCCAAACTTTACCTCTTTATATATTAGTATAGATGATATATTTATTTCCGGGATCGATAGAAGCTTAAGATACAGTTAGATAAGCAGGTACATATAATAAATATACATTTAATTGTTTCTTATAATATGTGATATACAAACTATGTAAACACAATTCGTTGTACCTATACCTAGACAATATCGTGCCAGACAGTGATGTGGAGTAGAAGCGAAGGATATCTGATTTAGGACGATCTTTAATTAGGATTCCGGTTTGATCTTCATTAATCTCGGAAATAATTGCTTGTCGATTGGTGACATGTGAAGGCTATCAAATAAATGATGCATGCTGTATATTAATTATAGAGATTTAATGATTTTACTAAATATTATTAAAATTCAGTTTAGTATCTACTGTGGTTTAGTGATACAATCACTGCAAATTAGTTTAAAAAATTCAATATGATTTTACAACTTAATGATCATTGACAGCTTGTACAATAGAGAGCCAGTGACATGACATTATTTGATGCGGCAGCCAGCGCTCCATATTAACAAAACACTGAGCATAATTAGAATTTCTAGGTAATAGCTTAGATAAACTATTATCATAACTATCTAGGTACTCACATATTTATTCAACTAATGGAGTACATTATTATTTATCTGTACGATCGTCTGAATGAGGGAAACTTCTGTATCGATTGTGCCAAATGAGACTCGATGATGGCATTGCTCAGAACTAACTACTCCGGTGCAGCCAGGGTGCTACCATTCATTCATGCTGATTCATTCGTCTCCTCTTCTCTTACGTCATATGAATATTCTAAATGGCCCATATCACAAGGTATAAAGATAGGTATAGAAAAAATGTACAAGATAGAAAAATATAAAGTCATAGCACGTATTATATAAAAAAATAGAAGAATATTACATAATATTTAAGAATTATATAGAACAATATCAGGTATGAACAGTTAAATATAAAATATTAAGTACATGTATAAGAAGTAAAAGGTATAAGCAGTAAAAGTATCAGGTATAAGCATTAAAATATGAGTAGGTATAGAAATATAAAGTACAAAGCAGTAATGTGTATGTAAAAAAAATTATTACATATCTTAACATGTATATAGTAATAGTGGAAGTTAGTAATGCAATAATATCATCTCTTTAAGAGTAAACTTTATTTTCACTGGATTGTCATTGAAAATGTCAACCATATAACCATATTCATTAGCAGTCTATTTAATATTCTGCTGATCACAGAGTTTCACGGGTAATTAGTTCTGGAATTGTGGCAATAAAAGATGACAATTTGTCGATTGTAAATTGCGAATCGTGTGTTTTTTGTCAACGATGTAAAATATATTAATTTTATGTTGAGAAAGATGATGGTGTTGGAACAATCTCTCGGAATTCGTCAGGAAATCTTGTATGGGTTTGTGATGCTGTTATTTTTTCAAATCAACAAATGATGACAAGTAAAATAAGGTTTTATTTATATCTAATGATCTCTCAGATAATATTAACTTTCTGTTTTCACATTCTTCTTCTTCTTCTTCTTGTGCCCTATACTCACAACGGATGCTGGCTGTCATGTTGGCCACCATCACTTTATTAACTGCGGCGCGGGATAGCTCTACAGTAGACTGGCCAAAACACTGTCTCAGGGTCACGCCATGATGTCCTCTTTCTTCCATGACTCCAACTTCTGGAAATTTTCTCAAATCTCATCACATGTCCAAGATATTGAAGTTTTCGAATTTTCATTGGTATAATGACTTTCTTTTCCTTATTAATTGGAACCATAACATCTTCATTCGTAACATATTTGGAGAATTCTTCTATATACGCTTCGAGACACCCTAATCGATTCTTCGGTAAGCGTCTTTGCTTTCATTGCATAAAAAAAATCGAGAATAAGTAGCATCCGATCACTTACATTCGTAATCTACGGTTGAGTTAATGACTACAAAATATATATTCTAGAGGTTGCATGAACTTGCTCAATGCGGCATTTGGTTTTAACAGAAGGATATTATCTTTAATTTATATTGTTATTATGGCCGAGAAGAAATTTACACTTGGAATGATTTATTAACTTTATTAATTTAACATTGAGGACTATATATTCAAAGATAAAGAATTGTATTTAAAGATTAAGAAATAGAACAACGAATATAACGGTATTCTCTCCGGAGGTAGGTAGTACTACAAGTAGGAGAATTTAGTCTGGCCGTAGCCTGTAGTGATGTGTTTGGTAATGATTTACAATGTCTGTATATATGGTTTGATTAGTGATTTCATTAATCACCTGAAAGTTGACAAGTCCCGTTCAGGAAGATAATTAAGAGGATGTAATATGTGTTTTCACACAATGGTTATTATAAATTGATTTGAAATAGTTCCGTAAGTAGAAGATTACATATTAATAGCTGCATGTTAAATGGCGTTGAAATAAAGAGGAGATTGGGTTAGCACATAACATTGTAACCCAAGTACACAATACTTTGTACTTTCTCTAATTATCTATAATTATTTTTATCATTGCAAAAGAAAAAAAAATGTGCCAAAAAACTGCAAACCTTCAAATTAAAATGTTTGACACATTATATTTTTCCAAAATTTATTTTCTTGTTTACAGTTTAGCAAAATATAGATTATGCAAAATAAATAATATAGTTTATTATATTATAGTGCCAACCCTCATGTATGGAAGTGAAGCCTGGAATTGGCAAAAGAGGAATGAAAGTAGACTGAATGCGGTTGAAATGCGGTCACTAAGACGCTTGTGTGGAAAATCTTTGGTCGATAGAGTGAGGAATGAACAAATTAGAAGTGAATGCAATGCTGGCTGTAGTGTGGTAGATAGAATAAAGAAAGGAGTGGCTGAGATGGTTTGGTCATGTGGAACGTATGAACGAGGAAAGGATGGTTAAGAAAATATATGAGGCGAATGTTGAAGGCAACAGGAATAGAGGGCGTCCGCGAAAGACCTGGCACGATCAGGTACTACAAGTATTTGAGGATGGCCCTGTTAAAAGCCGCAACAATCGTAGAACGTGTATGAGAAGATGTATGAATGTGGCCGAAGCAAAAGTGGTGTGCCAGGATAGAAGAGTGTGGCGTTCAATCCTCTCTGCCTACCCCTGCAGGGAAACGGCGTGATGGTTAGTTAGTTAGTTAGTTTAGTTTATTATAAAATATCTATTCTAGAGGTTGCACGAGCTTGCTCAATGAGGCATTTGATTTCAAGAGACGGATACCATATTTCATTTATATTGCAACCCAAGTATAGCAACAATACTTTATACCTTCTCGAATTAATCTATAAGTATTTCTTTTATTGCAAAATGAAAAATAAAAATTGTCAAATAAACTGCAATCCGTCAAATTAGGAATTTCGGGTCATTATATTTTCCCAAAGTTTATTTTTCTATTCACAGTATTACTATTATTAGTAGCATATAAAAATATTTACTTACGTGACTAGTCTGACGCGCCTGAACGTATTTTCCAAATATGCGGGAAATGTATCAATCACACAGAGCATTTATAATGACACGTTCACCATTCCATTTGTAAGGCTGACGTGTTCATTTCCGGCTTACCGCGTGCATTAGGTACCTCTCCCGAACGTCGTCTGTACGTACACGCGCACACGCCTACACACGCGTGCACACTGGCGCACGGGGTTACGATAAAATAACACAGGAGTGCGGCACATGTGGGTTCATAAATCCGCGGTACGGGCATCGGCCAATAACGCGACGGCCCACTATTTTTATAAAACCTCACAAATCACTATGAGATTTGTCAAACGAGGTATTTTATGGGGATAATGATGTTATTTATAAATTTATTCTTTTTAAACGACTCAATCCGCCAGGAAAAGTAAGTGATCGATTATTTTGACGATTTAGAAAGGATCGCTGAGATGGTTTGATCATGTGGAACGTATGAGCGAGAAAGGATCATTAAGAAACTATATGAAGTATTATTGTTGAAGGCAGCAGGTATAGAGGGCTACTACAAATATTGTTATTATAATAATTTTTTTTCTCATCATTAATTATTAATTAACCGTAGTGTACTAAGTATAGTATGTTATATCATATTCAAATGTTGACAAATTATTCATACTTGTACCTACTTTGATGTCACTCTAGGACTCAATAATGATATGTTGACGGTCTGTGTTAAAAAATTTAAAATGGCCTTGTTGCAGCATGATTGTAGAGCATGAACGAGAAGATGTATGAATTGGGCTGAAGCAAAAGTATAGTACCAACATAGAAGAGTATGGAATTCTATCCTCTCTGGCTACCTCTGCCAAAAAACGGTGTGATGGTTAGTTAGTAAGAGAAACAAATTGAAGAAAACCAAACGTGTACCTACTGTTGGGTGTTGGGTATTAAAGTAATATGTTGACGACGTATATTTAAACTAACTAACTAACCAATACGCCGTTTCCCCGCAGGTGTAGGCAGAGAGGATTGAACGCCACACTCTTCCATCCTGGCACACCTCTTTTGCTTCGGCCACATTCATACATCTTCTCATTCAAGTTCTGTGGTTATTGCGGATTTTAACACGCCTATCCTCAAATACTTGTAGTATCTGATCGTGCCAAGTCTTTCGCGGACGCCCTCTATTCCTATTGCCTTCAACACTCGCCTCATATATTTTCTTTACCATCCTTTTTTCGTTCATACGTTCCACATGACCAAACCATCTCAGCACTCCTTTCTTTATTCTATTTTTTAACATTACAATAATAATACCTTATTAAGTGATTTAATGTCTATGATTAAGCACATCAAAAAATTTTTTTTTAAGCGAATGAGAAGTTAAAAATTAGTAATAATCAAACGGCATATTTAATCAAAAAAACATTAGCTACGTGTTAGATACCTAATGCTATTAGTAAGTGCAAAATTTAGTAGTAATTTAAAGATGTGAGAAAAATGCAAAAGAATAATGAATGAATCGTTTAAAATTCAGCTAACATCAAATTCAAACAATTTTTGAAAATTTTAAATGAGTGACGACCTTAGAGTATAAATATGAACATATATGTATAAAACATAGAAAAAGATTTATTTGTAAATGTGTGTGTAAAAATAAATATTTCATTAAGTGCGATAATACCTACCTACAAATTTTGTTGGACAGAGCAGTAATATTCTTAGCGTTTTGTGTTTCGTACAAACATAATGCACCGCTTGCACTAATACGCACGTCTCAAGTTGCAGTTGCAACATAGCTCCAAGTAAAAAGGAGCAATCTATCATCATTTATTACAATAGATTAGTAGTGAGTATTTTCACTACGTGCCGTGTAATTTGAAACTTCTGGATCGGATCTATCGCTTCCGCCGCTATGGCCTCATGCGGTTCCAAACTTTTAATCCCAAGTGCTTTCTGCGTCCTCAAAAAAAGGTCGTATTTCTGAAATAATACCGGCCGAGCTGAGACAACAAATGGTCACGTCTCGTCTGAACGGTTGACGTGCGAGTTGAGGCAGAACATTTGTTTCTCGCTCTGCACCGTTAGCGCGGCAATCTTGACAAGTCTTTTGTATGTCTGTCTGTTATATCAATGTCGCCTCTTTCCTCAGGCAGATTGAAATGATATTTTTAAAGAGAAATCTGTAATCTTGTAAAGAAGATCTCCCATTTTTACTGCCATAAAATAATACATTGTTAATTTTTAATATCATTTACTTTTATTTACAATGCTTTTTTAATTTAAACATGTTTTATAGTTTTTTAATTAAATTGTTAAATTTTCAATTCTTATTTTATGATTTAATATTTCAGGGGATATTTTAGTTTTTTCACTAGTCATATTTCAAAAAATTAATAATATACAAGTTTTTATGTATTTACAATACCATTTCACTTATACAGGTGTAAAATTTTTCAATAATTTACTAATGAATGTCAGAACTGAAGAACAATATACTAAATTCAAGAAATACATAAAACAAATAGAATAATATATAATCAAAATAAATAATAGTTAAAATTTAAGAAATTGCTGTACTCCGAAAATAATTTATATACCTACTTGATTCACTAATATTTATTTTTTATAAATTTTCTACACTGTTCCATTTATTAACTTATACTTATCATTCATCTTCGACATTATATCTGACACGCCCGATTGTATACTTCGCATATTATGCATCATCTACTCCTGTCCCCAAACACAAGTTTTTAACCTTTCTGGGGACAGTTAAACAAGTATAAAAAAATAATATGTAAAACAATTGTAACATGTATCTATTTTATTTTCAATAAAGAATTTAAAAATATGTAGGTAATATTGTGTTATATGTTTCCTTAAAAAAATATTAAAAAAACAGTATTACAGAATAAATACATTTTATACATATTTTAAGCAATTACTTTTTGATCCGTTAATTAAACAACCATAACGCTGTTTACACTCAGGGAGAGACTGAGCGGATAAAACACCACACTCTTCTGTCCTGGCACACATCTTTTACCTCATCCATTTAAATACATCTTCTCATACACGTTTAGCGAATAAAATTTGAATAATTCTTCAAATTTGGTGAGATAACCACTGATTCGTGTCATACTAATTTTACTCTTCGACTTCGTACATGATTTAAATTGTTGTGCAACATGTACCTACTATTGACTTTTAATTAAATTCTGTACATATTATTTTTCAATTGGATTGAAAGTCATCACAAATTATTAATTCGTAGTGTGCTTATATCAACACATTTCAACGCTTCGTCCTATTTAGCCAGTTTTTTGGCTTTGAGTAGCTCTCAGAATTCGAACTTGAAAGCGTTCTAGATCGTATTTGTTAACAAACATCATATTATTGAAATAAATAGTTGTTTCAAAGCTGCATAGCACATGATAGAAATAACGTTGCGAGCTGAGAATAGATAATATCGGTACTAAAAGACATCCTAAAAAAAAAACTAAAAGACAAAATATAATAAGCTGTGCAAATATCACGATTCTAGAGTGCACTGTTCGAGAGAATTGCTGCTTCACAAAAAAAAAATTACCGCATGTATAAAATTGTCAGGCTATCGGTTTCAGAAAAACATTTTTTCATCATAAGGGTAACAATTTTTATTTTATGTATAATAATAATATTTTTATTAATACATAACATAATTATGTGGAAGGCGAGGGTATAATTTTGATGACAAAAATTTATTAATTAGACAAAATTAATGGAGCGTTAATTATTTTAATGCTTATTGTCATAACTGAAGAGGTTATTTATGTAAAGGGTTATAATGTGTGTATGAAAAAGATGTATAGATCGAAGAGATTGTTTAAGTAAATGTTAATAACTTGTGTTAGCAAAAATATATTGTCACGAGAGTCTAAAATTATAGGAACTACACATAATCGAAGTGGGCAATATCGGCAAAATGACCATAGGTATTTACTAAAATACGCGAGAAATTTCTGGATTGCGATCTATTATAAATTTTAAAAAAGTACGCGCGGAGAGTCAGTCTAATTTTGACATTGGAAAAGTCACAGATGAAGCGAAATACTAGCAAGAACCTAACGGGCGTTTGGAAATAAGTACGACCACAGACGTTCGAATATTCAACAGACGAGTACAATGTGTTCCAAGACATAGTGCGGTATTTTGTGAATTAAAGAAAAGATCTCCAATTAAATTCGTGTCTAGTGAACTTTAATCAATTTCAACGTATTTCATTTGCCTCCCACGGCCAGGATACCACGGCAATATATTACGAGAAATAAAATGATTCGAGAAAGCAGCACTTGTGTGACATCCCTTTGTTCTTTTATTATTATTTCCGATCTTTTACGCCCGATTTTGGGCCCTTTGAGTCGGCTCGTACGCGATTATTCGAATTTCTTTTTGGGAACAAATATGTAGTAAATGTGTATCCCTTAACGAGATTGCTCCTTCTCGGGGGGCTGCAGGGCCGCTCGCCTTACTAATCCCTCCAGGAGCCCGGCACATCACGTAAGGAATAATTCCGAGCAATAAAGCGGGACATAAATTATAACAACGCGTGGATGCTAAACGAATCTGTCACGGCCCCTAGAGACAGACTTAATTAAAAATAAATACGTGAGAGGACGAAATGATTCATTTTAATATTACGCGGCATTGAGAAGTGTAAACGCTTTCATAGACTTATATAATATATAGTATAAATATTAATTTTATTTATTTTAATTAACATATTTATTTATGTTACATTTAAAAATGTGTTTAAGAAATTTAACAAAATAATGTAAATATAGACTTCTTAATAATATTTCGTAATATTCCAATCACAATAATTACCATTTTATTCAGATTTCAATATTTCAGATAGATAAATTATAAAAATTCATATTAATTTTAATAAAAAATTATAAATAATATAATTTTTGGTATATAAATATTCAATTTCGATTTTTTTGACAAATTGATGTTTAAATAAAAGTCACGCTTCTTAATCTCACTACATGTCCCTGCAATTTAATATACATACCTAATTATTCAATTATGTTACTTACTAAAGTATGTTTAAGAAATTTTAGAAAATAATGTAAAGCCGACTTTAAAATAGTTCAACAAACATTTAAGTAAAAATTTTAAACATATTAGCAACTTACGTGCATACATATTATTTTTTAGAAATGTATGGCTGATCCCAATAAAATTAACGAACATTTTAGTAACAAATATTTCAAACGTGTAATATGAGGGGATTGAAAAAAAAACCGGCATCATGCAATTTATAATATTGAGATATGCGTATTTGTAACAGATTTTATAACCAATACGGAGATATAATGTAGTTAATACTTCAATTATAACTTATATGAAATGCGTACAGAATAAGGATATTTCTATTATTTAATTATGTTATTAAAATACGTTTAAGAAATTTTAGAGGAGAATGTAAAACTGAACTTAAAGTTCAAGAAACATTTTAGATAAAGTTTAAAACGTACAAAAGGCAATGTGCATTCATAAATAATTGAAGTATTATTAATTTTACTAGCTGCAACCCGTCAAAAATGACGGTATGTACCCGTAAAAATGACATGCCGGTTCCTAAAGAATAAGTATTTACTTATTTATAAGCGACACCCATGAAATAGTAATAACGAATTTTACCAATTTTTTTTATGTTTCCCCTGCCGGCGATTAGGTGAAACATGAAATGATTCTCGTCTTTGGTAAGTTCTATGTGTACTGTATTTTGACGGGTAATGTAGGCTCAGCGGTGGCAATATGGCACTCGTTGCTGCTTTCGGGTTTGCTGGCCTGGGGTTCAAGGCCCATCTCCGGCCGTTTAATTCGGTTTCTTTAGCCGTGAATTCGAACGAAATTACGGACGTTACACGAAGTTACCCCGGACAGACGGACAGACAGCGAAATTATTATGTTTGATTTTTAGGCCGGGGAGTAATAATTTTTGAAATATTAATAATATGCTGGTTTGTCGCTAAAACACTACACGTATTGTTTTTCAAATTCTGTAATATGGGTATCGTAGGTATCTTCACGTAATCTTTTGGTGTGCTTCATGCAAAGTCTTTTTTACCAATTTCTAGAATTATGCAGTGATGAACAATTTTCAGGCTGTAATTTTAGTTATAAGACTATATTTTACTATTATTTTAATACCAGAGCAATATCCCAAGACATTTTATAAATATGAAATAAACAGATTATTTTGAAATTCGTCATAAAAATCCCATTGAATCATTGTACTTCTCTACATTGAGAAACATATATTTCCCGAATTCCAGCTCGTCTGACATGTTTATGTCGGATAAGCGGTGTTGCATTCACGCCAGAGTCGGGCGCCGAATTTATTTGTCATTTAAATCGATCCTTCACAAACAAAAGTCAACCTGTTTATTTATGAATACAAATAATATTAAAATTGAACGGATGAATTTATTAAGAAGGGCGCATTATTCAATCACATACTTTATTCATTGCAGCTAGGCCACAGACCACCCATTGTTTTCACAGAAAGAACGCTTTGAATGGACGATGTGGGAGTTGCCTACTAAAAGGTTGGAAGAGTCGAGTACAAAAAGGTTTGAATTATTCAATAATATTATCATAAATAAACTGATCCGTCGTAGAATACTTATTATTAAACGTCTTAAAGACAATATTTGGAATTATTTATGATCTTTTTCTGTGTCTCCCACGATTTCACCATATTAGTGAAAGCAACGATTTATTTATTATTTCATATAGATCTCTAAGCCTATTTTACACCAAGTATATAACAACAAAATTATTTCTCCTCTACACAGAAAGATTAAAAATTATTGCAAAAGGATCTCATCCATCCGAAAATATTAGTGTTTTAGAAAAATTATAGTGTCTTTGACAAAACTGAAGTGTCTTAGAAAATCGTAATTTTGTGCACTTGCTAAGGATTTCTAAGCATTCGTCTCCAGAATCAGATTGCTCTAATGACTACATAAGTGTGAATCAATATCCGAGTGTTGATTTAATTAAATAGTATCTCAGAGAGTTTGAGGAAATAAAAAAGAAGAAAACCGGGCGGCCACGGAGCAGGAGAAGCGTAGAGAATTTCGCGCAATTTAACAAGATAGTAGTAGAAGATCCGGGCTTGTCGACTAGCAAAGGTTCTGCTGTTATGACGTGACATGACATTTTGCATCGAATTTTAAAACTGGAGTTGAAAATGCACCCATACAAGACCTAACTGGTGCAAAGTTTAAAACCCGTTTGGATTGGATTTCACGAAAAAGATTCGCCAATTTCAATAACATTTTGTTCTCCGACGAAGTCCATTTTCATTTGAACGGGCGTGTCAATAAGCAGAATTTCAAGTTCTGGAGTAGGTAGAACCCCAAACTCCAACATCAAAAGCCTAAAAAGTGACAGATATGGTAGCCATGTTATCAAAGGGCATTCCAGTCCTTATTTCCAACATACCTAGGTGCTAAATTCGAAGAATGCCAGCGATTGGAATGTGGATATTTCGACAACATAATTTTGATATGATTTCCCCAATTTTTTTCTTTTAGCGAAATAAAAATTTATTATCCTACAGCCTGTAGTTTTTTTTAATGCATTTTCAAAAGGGCAAAAGGAGGAAATAGAGTTCCAAGCCTTTGGGCCTGTCACCGAAAACGTCCGTTCATTAAACATAGTCTTCTGGCAATGGCTGATCGGTTCTACAACTCCTGTAGCTGAAATAGTAGCTGACCTCAAAGTTTGGCGTCTTAATTCAAGCTTTCTGGGATGCAGAGCTCTTATAGTGATGAGATAAACCATAATTGTGATCGGTACTCGATTGTAACGATGATTCGCAAATTTTATTGGGGTAACCGCCGTTAAAAGTTAGAGAAGAATATTTAAACTATTTTTTATTGTTGACAATATTTTTTGATTGTTCCATTATAAAAAATTTAAATTGATTCCATTTTAAAAATATTGAGGTATCATTACCAGTTGCGGAATCTATGTTTACTATGTCATGGGAAGAACTATAGATGTTTCTGGTATAGACCCTTTAAATGTTTGAAAGGTTTTTGATTTGGAACATAATATGTATATACAACATTTCATAACGTTGCACTGTGTAAATCATTTAAGCCAGCTCATACAGGTCACAAGCCATATTTTCTATGTAAATAGTTTTGTCTCTGTGAGACTTATATAATATACCTTAATTAATATTTTTTATTGTTTTACTGTTTTGGCGAAATTAAAATGATTTTTCGTTTGCAACTATCTTCCGTCTGTATCCTGTTTTCATCGGGTCGCTTGTCCAGATCAGTGGGAGCCTGTCCAATCTCGATATTAATTAATAATACTTCTTTGCGCAATTCATTACACTATTAATATAATTTTAATTCTCAAACTGATTTATTGGAACGAACGCAACGCGTGGTTGAAACTAATAATTTATTAATATTAAGTAGATGTCCAATGAATGAAAATGAGATATAGCTGGTTCACTTATTATATTAGTTACGATTTCTTAATTATATGAATATTTATGTAACACAGCATGTTTGATTTTTGATAAAACTCTATTTTATGTTGTATTATTGTATATTGCAAAAAACATAACAATCAGGTTTTCACCGCTAAAACCTATTAAAATTGTACGATTCGTTGATTTTGACTTTTGACAGATATTTTAGCATGTCTTATGTGTACGCTCTTAAGCGAGTTTCCTGTCTATTTTGTTTATCATTAACATATTGTCAAAAGCTCAATGAATCCAAGAGCGTGCTTGAGAAGAAGTACAAATGTGTGGTCGAAGAATTTTAATGCATCAGGGTACCTGCGAAAGATTTGACATCTAGATAATATAAATAAACATTCTTAAAAGGCCTATCAAAAGATTCAACAACAAATATCTAAAGAAGAAGATGTATGAAAGTAGACGAGGCAATAGTAGGTGGCAGAACAGATGAATTTGGCGTTCTATCATCTGTGATTACTCCTACTAAGAAACGGCATGATGGTAAGATAGTTTAGTAAGATACTTATGAATTTGTTACTTTTTTCAGACATTCGGAATTAAATTATATAAAGGATACATGTTTTGTTGTATCGAAATATTTTATAAAATTTTCGACGAATTTTTGCTGAATATACCTAAAAAATATTTTAAAAATATCTACTAATAAAATGACAGAAACACAAAGAAAAATGTTTGTTTAATGATTCAAAACATAAAGGGAGCGTTTTGGTATTTAAGGGTGGCCATTATTATATTTCGACTTCACGTGTCGGGTTTTTCAAACACACATGTCGGAAATTAATTAGAATTAAGTGCAGCTGAGTGTGGGATTGTAAGAAGAGGGATGAAAAAAACGAAAAGGTTGTTCAGTGATGGCGTGAGATTTCACACCGGGAGGGTCATTTATATCAATTTGTGTTTTTTACCAAGACGGAGAGCAGGATTATCTTTGAATGTTATTTACTCAGATTTTATAAATTGATTTATGGTTTTCAGTTGCTTAATAATATACGACATCTTTTCACCACCCTTCATTTTTATTCATAATGGCTGTTTATTTAAGCACCATGTGCATTGACATTATTTACATCTTTTCGGCATCCTTTAATAATAATTTTAAAAAAATATGATAACATTGATATAATCAATACACCGGTATGAACAAGTCTGGTTAATATGATAAGATTCTTGAAACCGATTTTGTCCACCGTTGAAGGGCTAGTTATAAAAGCTTCTATAACAGTCTCTTTGGCCCAATAGTCGTGTAAAATTATTGAAAATATTAAAATCGGCATTATACAGCGGACATTCGAATTCGTCACTCTGTCGGAGTTCGTTGGCTGTGCACAAAATTTCTGATTGCTTGTTCAATATCTAACACACACTACATTCACACTCTCATTGTCAATATCACAATTGTGAAGAGCTATTCAAAATCCGTCTAAGCTTCATAGAGTTTAGTTCTACAGACGCTGTTTTAAGCCGCTTAAGTCCATGAATGTATGAATGGTGTTGATACCGTACTCATGGCTCTTAGAGTCACCGTTAATAGAGTTTAAAAAATGGTATTACGTACCAAGGTTTAATTAGTAGGTACTGCGAAAAGTCAACTGGAACGTTTTTGATATTTTGCCATAAACTAACTAACTAAGTAACCATCACGCCGTTTCCCCGCAGGGGTAGGCAGAGAGGATTGAACGCCACACTCTTCTATCCTGGCACACCACTTTTGCTTCGGCCACATTCATACATCTTCTCATGCACGTTCTACGGTTGTTGCGGCTTTTAACAGGGCCATTCTCAAATACTTGTAGTACCTGATCGTGCCAGGTGTTTCGCGGATGCCCTCTATTCCTGTTGCCTTCAACATTCGCCTCATTTATTATCTTAACCATCCTCTCCTCGTTCATACGTTCCACATGGCCAAACCATCTCAGCACTCCTTTCTTTATTCTGTCTACCACACTACAGCCAGCATTGCATTCACTTCTAATTTGTTCATTCCTCACTCTATCGACCAAAGTTTTTCCACACAAGCGTCTTAGTGACCGCATTTCCACCGCATTCAGTCTACTTTCATTTTGGGAAGCCATAACCTAGACTTCATTATACTAATTAAGGTTATTTGCATTTGATGAAATTATTTAATGATTTGATAAATTCTAATTAAAAGTCTATGTACGTCAATTATATTTCGTAACTAAATAGCTATACAGGGCGGGATTAAGATAGGTTAAAATAGGAAAAAGATACCTTTTTTCCATTATCAACACATGCGCTTCATCGAAAACGGCTTGACTTCCGAATACTGTAATACAGTGTGAAATTTTTTTTACTTATTATTTAGAAAACCAATATTTTTTTATGATCTTTACATTTCAGTCTTATTGGTTCTCGAGTTAAAGTCAAGTGACTTAATTATTAACACCGCTTTATTGGATATAAAATTTAAATGTTTCCAGAAGTTCTCTTCTTCAGAATGAGTTGTGTAGTGTAAATTTGTTAAATGTATATTAACACTCTTGATACGATTAAGGAAAAGGAGTCGAAGGGGAGGGGTTGCAAGAGTCAATTAGGGAATAACGGGGACATCAGAAGAGGAAAATACGAAAATATTTAATAGAGAATTGTAAACAAATTTAATTACTAAATTTTGTCATGATAAAGAAAAAAAATACCCTAAGAAGAATAATTCTTCGAAAAAATATTGATTTTCCTCAATAAAATTTTGAAATAGGTTTCGAACGTAAATATTGTAATACGATTGTGATATCAATAGTATAAAATTTCTGTGAGTTATTTAGCACATTTTTAGTAATCAATTCCGAGATTTGAACCAATAATTCACAGAACTTTGTTCTGAAATTGCAACTTCACAATAATAATGTGTTTTTTTAATATATATATGTATTATATCAAATATTTCCAAAAATTAAAATTAAAATATTAATTTAGCTGTGGATGCACAAAGGTATTTGTGACTATTGCATTATAAAAAGCGGATTATTTTAAAAATTGAATAAAAATGTTAATTAATTAAAAAGAAACTACATATAAGGTCGAAAAATTGTCGTTAACTTACCAGACTGCCGTGGCGTAATTGGATAACGCGCCATCCCCGGATAGAATGGAGGTCCGTTAGTTCAAATCCCGGTAGCAGTTTGATATTTTTTCGTTAATTTGATTTTTCTGTATGTCTTTTCTAATTGATTAATAAAAAATGTTTGATAAAAATATTAATTTAAAACCAATAGATTATAAAATATATTTGTGAGAAAAAAAAGAATTAAAGAAAATAAAAGATTTTTTCTAGAATCAACAGGCAACTTTATATTTAGACTTGGGAAATTATGCAAAATATATATTTTGCAAGCAAGATTAGTATCAAAATGTATTCAATACTTTTGTGGCAGATAGGAACTTAATTCGACGGTGAAGCAGGTAAAGCAGGTAAAGCAAGGTAGGTAGGTGTAAAGAATAACGAAGTGAACGAACGATGGTTATTGAACGCCTTGACGTAGCGTGTGACCGCTCAATTAGCTGTAATTAGTTCTGGTCACGGTTTCTGGCCACATTATCACTTCATTATTCACACTAATCGTTTCATATTTGTTATCCGCGGTTGGGTTGGATATTTATAATATTGCTATTATGCTATCGATCCTATTTAACAAAAACAATCTGACGTACCTACTACATACCTGTTAAATTATGAGTTATTACACGCCACGTTAATGTTTCGGTCAAACATTGTACAATTATTTTTATGAAAATTATACTAGAACTAAATGGTTTTATTAAGAACATGTTTTTGAAATCTTTTCGAGGTATGCGGTGCATGATCAGAAATCAAAATAGTAAGATTTTAGCGTTTAAATTTTAAAAAGGATATGATGCAGGTGAAAGTTAATAACTGAGGACAAATTTTAATTTTTTTGGATCATATCAGACGCGCCCCCCTTCCCTCTCTGAGAGATTTGCGTAAGCGCCACATATTGAAGCGCTAAGACAACTTCGGGACGCCATGTATTGTGAACCGCAAGTGCAATCGGTTCAAAACAAGTGTTATTCGATAGCTTATGAACCCCTACGGACAGAAATGTACGAAATTTAAGTTGAAAATTTGCGGAAATAAGTTCGGTAAATAGGTCAATATGCGTAAGCGAATATCGTGAAAAGCTAGATGCCCACAATTAATAAATAGTGGGTAGTTGAGAATGCTCCGCTAATACTACAACGCCTAGTGTCGCTGCAAAATAATGAAGATTTAATTTTTCATAATAATTTGTTGTCAATAAGTTCTTTTACAAGCAGATTATTATTTATTATTTCTTCTGAATAATGTTTACTAAAAGTTATTTATTTTCGGGGCATTTAATTCGTTATCCAATAGCAGGTGGTCAGGAGGTTTTTAGTTATATATAATATTGGTTGGAATTATTATAATATATAAATAAAACAATTAAATTAAAAAGCCGAACCGCATAATTTAAAAGTGCATCCCCACGTATTTGAGATTTTTGTGGTTAATTTAACCAGACCCTTCGCACTCTCCCTATCTAAATAAATTTAAACCTATTAAGAGCACTGAATGATGCAATGAATTAAATAACTCTCCGAAAGCTGTACAAGTTCTTATTTTATCATTATTTTTTTCATATCAAAATTTCCAAAATTCATCGAAGACGGGGAATAAATTTTTATCTAAATAATGGTGAATAAATAATTGATTCAGTTGATTTATCATTTTTAAATCAAGTTTTTCAAGCAATTCGTAATGTTTAACGGATTTATTTCTGAATTTAATTTTTTTCATTTCAGGGCCTATATATCGACGTTTACTAGATACAATTTTGTTAATGACAATTAACAAAATTGTATATAGTAAGCTCAAAACAAACGCACGTATAAATACCTACATACATTTAAATACATATGCATATAAATAATGCTTAGAAAGCCTCTCAGCTACTTTCTCATTCGCTAGGAATGTAGGAAATACCTTTTTTATAATTTTATCACCTAAGATCAATATCTAATATTACATTAGAAAGTAAGTATATGAAAGAAAGTAAGTATAATCATGAATCAACATTATATAAAAAATAAAAAAGTGGAATGCTAGATGTAAGAAAAAAATGTAAGAAAGGGAAATGCAAAGTAAGAAATAAGAAAGAATGAAATTTAGTAAAAAAAATTAAAGCACACGGATATACAATAAAAGTCACAAGCTGGAAAAAAATATGTAAATAATATAATCAACTTAATCCATTTCCTAAAAAAACAACATGTACAGCTTATTGATATATTATGTATTAAGGTGCTTCAAAAATGTATGAAATTTTTTTATTATTATTTTTTGTATGAAGCAACCTTTCAAATGTCTACATTCTTACACAGTATTTTTTCAGATTTTCTAAAGGACTTTTAAGAGTTGCAACCAGCTGTGAAAGTGTAGGGCTTATTTAAAAATTTATAAGTTGATATTTAAACTATATCAACATTATTGTAAAACAATATTGATTTTTTACAGATCGAAATATTATTGTATAAAATTATTTTAAGCAAATTTTTAGGAAAATTAAGATTAAAATCAATGAAATAATTACGTGAACATCTAAACAACAAATCTCTAGTTGTGATACCAAAGCCTTAAACAAGCTTCCTTTTGTTTAAAATACCACGCGGTTTGGGAGAGGGTTCAATCTATCCAAAGCTTATTGATGCTGCATGTAGTGATGTGTTTGGTCTGAAACATTGCAGTCATTGCCCTAAACGGCGCATAATTTAGAAATTTTGATCAATGGTAGCGACCGCTAAAATGAATTTAAATGAAAAATAAAAGATACGTGTATTCTTTTTTGGCCATTGAAAGCATATAAAAGCGTGCCCCGATGAAAAATTAAAACCATAATTTTTTGAAGCACCCTAATATATATCGTATTGTGGATTGTTAGTTAATTGACGTCCTCACTTGTATACTCGCAACGGTATAATATATTTGTAAACTCAAATTAAATTCCAATTTGGAATCATATGCATTCATCTGCCATTACTGATCCCCGATTTGAATAAAATCCTTGTGAATATGTATATTAAAAGTTTTCCAAAGAAAAGGATTGAAATCGAAAAATAATGTATTATTATTTATATTTTATAATACAGGTTTAATGTGGGGTTCGCGTGACCGAATCATTAGTAACGATAACTTTGGATATTCAAATTTATATAAACGTAATTGTCTGGTATTATTTGAGCATTTATAAAATGTAGTGAAATTATGAAAACAAAAAGAGAGCGTGGGTAATTACAGACTAAGAACACCGCTTAGATTAATCTCTAGGGTTAAAAAATATGCGGAGAATATATTATGTTTGTATTTTTATACCTACTTAGTCATTAAAAACTAAGTATTCTGAACTGTAGTGGGAACGATCATCTGTTGTTTTCATATAATATTCATTTTATAAAATAATATAATCATTTTATGAAAGTATAATAAGCTGTGCATAAATATATTTAATGGATGAAAGAGACATTTAGTATTTATTTAGAGAATATTACGACATATTTATTAAAATCTGA
Organism: Agrypnia vestita; assembly: GCA_016648135.1. Classification (NCBI taxonomy): domain Eukaryota; kingdom Metazoa; phylum Arthropoda; class Insecta; order Trichoptera; family Phryganeidae; genus Agrypnia; species Agrypnia vestita. The sequence goes on along the minus strand of JADDOH010003419.1, from coordinate 156,463 downwards.
AAACTTTGATTATAAATATGAAAGGAGGTTTAAAAGAGGTTATTATTTCAATTGTTTAAATTTTATATTTTATTCAAATTTAAATTTTATTCAAGTTTATTTTATTTAAGTTCAAAATTAATATTTCGATATTTTACTTTCGGGCAATTGTACAGAAGTATACTTTATTTTAAAAATCTCATTTTTTCTAGTTTTTAATTTATTATTATTTTTTGTTTAAGCTTACACAGTGAGTACAGAATAATATACTACGCATAAATAATATATTTCATTTATTAAAATTCTCAGTGATTTACACGTATTGTATTTAGTGTTATGCGAAAGATATTCCCTGTCTCCTTAACAAGACCAAGGTCTGCGGTAAAGATTACACTCATGAATACGACAGAGATTTTACAGGAAACATAGATTACTAATGTAATATTCCTCAAAACATTTTTTTTTTGTTTTATATTCCTGCCTTTAAACCCTACAATTTATAAAAAAAAACTTTTTGAACAAAATATCTTCGCTTACCAATGAAAACAAAACGAATCCGAAATACTTTCTTTATTTATTACCATCTCGTCGTTTCTCCGCGGGGGTAAGCAGAGAGGATAGAGTGCCGCTCTCGTCTCATCCACATTCATACATCTTCGCATGCAAGTTCGAGGATTGTTGAGGCTCCTAATAGGACTATCTTCCCGTATCAGTTAATCTGGTCACGTCACGTCTTCTACACAAATTAATGAGGACAATAATTAGGTATAGATATTGGTCAGAGTTATTTCCAACCGATCTCTACCCAATGGTATCGTATATTGTGTCCATATAAGAATGATTTTTTTGGTAGTGAATGTTTTTTTAGTGGGTATTGTATAATGTTGGTGCTAAGAACATATATAAACATTAGTGCATTCAGTCTGTTTTCACCCTCTTTTGCTCCAGTCTTCACTTTTATTCATTAGTGAATGTACTTAATACTGGTTAATTAAAATCTGTAGTTTACTTCTATGATGTCAATAATTTATCTTATAAGTGGCCCTAGTGGTCCAATGGGCAAGACACTTACTTCAAACTCGAATATCAGTTCGATTCGATTGCCGGTGATAGCACAATGTGTGATTTTCTGCTCTAGTAATCTGCTACAGCGAAATATTTTACAATCGCTAATGTGTTTTAAGTATAGTTAATTAATTAATAAATTAAATGCTCGTTGCCAAAAAATACTATCATGAAAAAAAAAATGTCCAAATCGCATCGTACCTACTAGCCAATTGACTTCATATAGAATCGAACCTTTGTCTTTTGTATCCAACATTATGCAGTATATCCTGGCGAATAAGTAAGAATTATTAAGATACCTATTTATTTTTTTTAGCTTCAGGTCGATAAATCAATATCAAATCTAGAACACTGGGTGGCATTTCCGGACGTGTCATGATTTCCGGGCGCAATAAATTCTGATCGAATGTAAACGGTGAAAAATGACCGCCGTTCTTTATTCGAATTCGAATTTCGAACCCAGGAATTTATTTATTTTCGCACCCATAGCGCCGGCCGCGCGCCGTGACAGACAAGCCCTTCTGGGCTGGACCACCGCGCGGGACAGTTGTTAGGGTTGTGTAATGGTGACCTATTATTAAAAAATATGATCCTAATAATAAAAAAATAATAAAGCTCGTTTTGCGTCTCACCTATGGCATGTATTAATTATATCATCCCCGACACATAGAATATATTTTCTGGATAGAAAAAATACTGATTTCATAAATGAATTGCATATAAATATACGTCATTTTCCAAAATAGTAGGTTCATCTGCTATTGCTTGCGTCATCCACTTTCATACCTACTTGTTTGCCCCGCATTTTAACATAGTCAGAATTGCCCCGGAAAAAACGATCAGCCGCACGACGACTGAACCCATAATCAAGAATATACCATTATTATAATTTAAATTCCAATAAAAAATAATAATTTATTAGTGACATCTGTTTTTAATTAAGGGAATCAAAAGCTTTGGACGCTGGTGACGCTAAATGTTAAATTACAACACACATGAGAAACGGATTTATTAAACTTATATATGTATTTGCATGTTAAACTTAAATATGCAACTTAAGCTAGTCCACAATACATAACAGGTAGATTCCTGCCTTAATTACGTATCGAAAATGTTCAAGCAACTATGACCAACAGTTGTGGAGATGTGCGACTTTAAAGTTTGCATTTTTTTTTTAACATTTTTGATTTACCATATGTAAAACTTTTGAATATCCTTTATGTAATTTATGTCGACTATTAAAAATTGATTCGTCTTAATACAACTTAAATATATGATAAAAATTAAAATAATATTCAAGAATATAATATTTAAAAAAATATATTAATTCTTTTTCTTTGTACAGTTTGTATTTAAATAAATAAATAATATTAAAATTAAAATGATTAAAAGTGAATAAACCGATACCGAAGTGAATAATTCTGGAAATTTTATCGCCAAGACAAAAGCCTGCCAGCACCAAAAACACATTTTTTTTTATCTTTCAAAAACGGAAATGTCGAGAATTTAAAAAATCGTGACGGCAGACATAAAAGTAGGCACAGCGTCGAGTTCCCGGGACCCGGTGGCCGCCGGCCCTTCAGACGGAAAGCTCGCCCGCAGCTTGAGTGATGCGCTGCCCACACGATATTAATGATCGCGTAGCACATTCATTAATTAAAGCTGACTTTTCAGTAACAAGGGGCAGGCACAGAGACGGGCGCGCCGCTATCGGCCGCGAGCTATTCCCGACGTCTCCGGCGGCGCGGCGTGAGGAATACTCGCGCGGCCGCGTAGGTGAGTCGCTCCTTACAAATTGTCACGCGTCACCCATCATTCGGGAGGCAGACGGGACCGTCGTCAATTATTTAAAACATCTTTTTTGTCTTTGAGCAGTGGCGGATTATATTGCTTGGGCCCCAAAAAAAAAAAAAAACTTAAAAAAAAAATTAACGACAGTAGAATCAGAAGGAATCACGCACTATCGAACTCTCTGAAAACGACTGGGACATCCTCGTAAGTACTTGAAATGTAGACAAATGTCTTGATAAATCTCTAAAATTCGAAAGCCAACATGTTTCCTATAAAAAGGGCTAGCGCGCGGCGAGCGAGTTATAGTGTATTAACCAACGACAATAGTGTAGCTAGCGAGTGCGGGCAATGACAGTAAATTAAGTATCTAACAAGAGTGTTCCCAGTCGTGCGAATATTTTAAGACGAGTATAAAATGTTCCAAAGACGAGTGATTAGTGATAATTAGTGTGAATTACGAAATTGTGTGTGAACTAAAGAATAGTGCCCCGATTAAATTCGTGTCTAATAAATTTGCATAATAGATAAAAAAAATTAATTAAGTACAATTGCTTCCCGCAGTCACATCCCGTGACAATATATATTTTTAACACAACAACAGGCCGTGAGGCTCTATTACCTACTGTTATGAAACACATCCAGGCTTGAATACGAATATGTATTGTGACCTTACCAGGAGTCTAACTCGGAACCCTCGTAATAAGAAGTCAATATTATTAGAGATATATACACAGTGAATTTCGTATTAAGGATTCACTATAAAATATTTTTCAAGTCACTTACTTACAGATTTAAAAAAAAAATTTTTTTTTTTAATTGTTTATATTTTTTCACTCTTTGATTTGTGTTAATTTATCTTCCACGCGTATAAAAATTGTGTTTAGGGAATCGTAATAACAATCAAAACAGAAATTTAAATGAGTGATTTTTTTTTTAAATTTACCATAGTTAATAATTTTTAACTATTATTTTAATAGTTTATTTAAAAAAAGAAATAGCCACGTCGCGTCGTCTCTATTTTCTGATAACTCGATCTGACAAACATGCATCTCAGTCACGGCGGAGGATCTATCTTAATAAGTGTCAATAAAAAAATATCTATTATCTCCTTGTAAAAAAGAATTAATAATTAAATTATTTCAATCCTAATTTCAGTCTCCCTGGCTGATTAAATGTTTTTTTTTAAAGATTTTTGTTCTGAATTTTTTTCAATAATTTCATGACAATTATTTTTATCGAAATATCTCAGATTCCCAAATATAATCAAAAGAAGTCTGTTACTTGCTTGCTCCTAAGTATTTGAATAACTTTATTATAATTTATTAGTATTTGTTGAATCAGTACAAAGTTAGCACCGTTAAGTCATTTCTTAAATTAATCATCTGCGTTGATGATGGACATCACTAGTGGGGCAAGTCCACTGCCCGCAGGTGCCTCCGGGTTCGTGGCCCCCGGAAATCACCCACCGTTTGATCCGCTACTGCTTTTAGGGAGAAACTACGCACCATGTCGTATCCATAGCATATAATAGGTATTATCTTATTTTTTTTAATTCTGGACAAACGAAATTATAAAATTCTGTTAAAATTCGCGGCAGAAGCAAACCACACCGATGAAAAAGTGGAAGAAACACTCGAAAAAGGGTTTTTAAATTTATGATTTAGTGGCCGCGTGTCAACAAGGTCCAAATGTTTTTTTAATTGGCAAATTATATTAGCCTTTTCCGGCCAAAGGGAATGAAATTCCTTCATTTTAATCGCCCAGACTATATTAAGTGCTTACATAATATTTATTATATTTAAACATGTTTTAAAAGGTGTATTGAAATGTTACTAGTATTTGGGAAGATAACAAACTCTTATGTAACATTTTTATTACATTATGCTTTCTTTAAGCTTCTGCTTTTGCTATTTATTTGCTATTTATTTATATTATATTATACATAGCAGTATTGTGCTACTGCTACGTATTTGCTTTCCACATTATATTGTTATATTTTTTATCTGTATTTCATGGGTAATCACTATTCATTGTTAAAAGTATTCATTCATTTAATGTACCTTATTGTTTGTAAAAGTCCTGAAGGGCTTGAAGAAATAAATAAATAAATAAAAATAATCCGTAAGTTATTTTCATATTCCAGCATGATAAGTAGTTTTTTGAAAAAATCCGAAAGACATTCCTGTACGTGCGACCGCGCACAGCTCGACACCTTTCCGTTTCGTCGGACGACAGACGAATACGAATTATATTCATCCGTTTTGTATGTACTTATACTACCAAATCGATGAGATGATAACATGGAAAGGACAGAGATAATATATCACGTAGGTGGGTACCTAATACACGGTAGTACATCCTTCAGACGAACAGTATTGGATCTTTTTATATTATATTTAAAAATTCTGAGCACGGTATCCTATAAAAAGATTTCGCCAACACGGAGAAATGCAAATAAAAAATGTCAGAATGACGACATCATTTTCCTCGGAGTGAGGTAATCAAGAGTGCTTCGCTCGAATAATATTTTTTTTCATTTATAATACCTATACAGAATGTGACACAGCTAGGTCACACTATTTAACTGGTAAATTCTTACCAAAATAATGAGGCAACGATGTTCAAGCACAATATTCTAATACCAATAGTTATTGAGATAATCGACTTCAAAGTTTGCATTTTTTTTAAATATATCTGGCTTTTTTTCTGTAAAAAGATGGACTATCATTAAAGTGACTTATTATAATATTAAACATTTGAAATTCTTTCGCTTAAACACACAACAAAGACAATAATTAAAAATTGCAGAAATGTGAACCAGATTTTGTTTTCAACGTTTTGATCGTTTTAACCTCCACAAATTTTGATGTTAGAACATTGTTGTTTCAACATTTTCTACTTAAAATTTAGGTAGTAATCTATTTGTTAAGTATTTTGGACTAGCTCTGTTATATTCTCTTCATCTAAAGGAATCACGGTAAAAAATGTAAAAAAAAAAGGTAAGTAAAAAGTGGTGTTTTATATTAAAATAGCTGTAAAAATGATGGAAAATTGGTTCGGTTATATATCACGGAGAGGCGGCAGTAGCAATATGCGTTAGGCGGCCGGTTCGGGTTTGCTGGTCCGGGATAAAGCCCCATCTCCAGCAGTTTGATTTGGGTGTTTAGCCGCGAATTCGAACGAAATTACAGACGGATAGACAGACAGACAAATGGATAAACAGACGAACTGACAGACAAACAGACAATGAAATCATGTTTGATTATCGTTGTTATTGGTGATAATTTTTGTTATTTGAAATGGATAAACCTTTCCTTCCTTTCGTAGTTTGTACTGTTTTACTGAGACTAGAGAGGTAAGAACTAGTTTAAAAATCGCGTGCAATTTTGACATAAAATATTGAATTTAATAACATCAACTATCCTAATTTCAAATATCTGTCTGCCCGTGAGACGCTGCAATTTGGTTGGAATTACAACAACAATATTTATGATGACTAGCCGCTAATGAAGCCCGGGTGTGATACGTCAATCGGCTTATGCAAAGTACTTATTAATTATTATTATGCCCCGTAATTTTTCAAAGACTCCTTGCTAGTTATTTAAAATAAGTGCTAAGCTATTTCTTTAGTATTTGTGTAAAAATGTACTTAAAGTCGTAAAAGTTATATCGAGAAATATTACATACAATAAATTGGTAGCTTTTTACTAGAAAAGTAAATATATCATTAAAGTATGATATAAAAAGTAAAAATTGGAGCAATATTTCCCTGTTATGATGGACAGAGCAATCTACCGATAATTGCCAGCTTTCTGTTCAAATTTTGGTAGCGGATCGATTTTACTTTTTGTAATAGAGATTTATTTTTCAGTGTCGTATTTATTTCAACGTTCTTTGTGTATTTGGCTTTCAGCTCTATCTGCATGTATGCGTATCCCATTATATGCACACATACAGTTATAATGGTAATAGCTATAATTGTATGAGCGCATACAGTCATAAAGCTATTAGTCTGTGGTGGTCGGGAGCTACACAGACGTACTTAAGCCGTAACGCATTAAGTATTTCGACCAATCAGGTGCAAGATACAGACAACGCGTCCGTGCTGCTTCTGTATCTTCTGCTTGTAGTATCTACAAATATTCCTGATCGCATAAACTCTCTACAGTTTATAAAGTAGCTTGTTGCAACGGTCATGAGCCTCATCTAGTAATCCAGTGATCGATTGTTCGAGCCCCATTCCGGGACACCAGCAAGTTAGTCCTGTTTTCATAGCACAGGTGTTTAGTTTATTTAAAAAATGCATTTACGCACATCTATACCTATAAAACTCAATGTCTGTCTGTCTGTCTGTTCTCTATAAAAATCCACACCGTTTGTCCAATTCGATTCAAATTTTGCATACTTATGCTTTGGGACCCGGCGGGTAACATAGACAACATTTTCCCCCTATTCTAATACCCCTTCTCCTCCCCCTGACATATTTTCGATGCAAATCTGTACCGTTTGACCGATCGGACTCAAAAATTGAAAACTTATTCTTTAGGACTCAGCGGGTGACATAGGCGATATTTCCCCCCTATTCTCATACCTCTTCCCCTTCCCCTGACATATTTTCGATGCAAATCTATAGCGTTCGAATCAAACCTTTGTTTCCCCCAAAAAATTTATTATCAATTTGATCCTTAACCCGTGCAACGCCGGTTACGAACAGCTAGTCAGATATGAATTCCATAGTTTGTTATATAATATTTAGTACTAATATTAAATAATAAAAAAGTAGTTAGCACGATACTTGTAAAAAATATATTCAGTACGAAGTAAATTATAATAAGATAACATTTGTAAAATATTGAGAGTTTGTAATTTTGAAATATCTGACAGCGTTTAAAGGTACACCTAATTCTTATTAAAAAAAAATGACACTTTACTTTTAATTCAATACCCATGAATGTATTTTTGAAACGTTTTTTTAATGTGTGACTTTTAAAGGAATGCGTTGATGAGATTAAAAAGTCTGGATAATCCGATTTAAAATACCATAAGTCCATTAGATTAAGCTCACCAAAGGGACAGTCACCAACGGGAGGCTGCGTAACGGGAGAAATTACTAAAGTAAAAAAGTAAAAAAAATGTACGGATGAGTTTGTTCGGAAAAGTTGGTGTTAGACCAAAGGGTGTTTGGTATTGGTATGTTCGATCAAAAAGTACAAACGGATGTACTGGATGCATGTTATTTTTAATGTCGGGTAACGTAAATATGTCACAATATTGTCAGTTATCCAAAAAGTTGTGCATTTCATGCGGTTTTCGGTACATGGTAATACAACGAATAAGTTTGTTTTGTAGTATTGCATAGGGCATGTTTTAACCTGCGTCATGACACAAAAAAACGTTAGCCAATCATGTAGGTACTTCTTTTAGGCAAAGTTAAGTGTTATTAATTTGAATAAATTAAAAATGTTGTATTAACTACTTGGAGTAACTTAACATCTAGCGGTTTCGATACCATTGTATCTTCGTCAGGACATAGATACAATGGTATTCGTATATCATACAAATTTTTATTTAATTAAAATTAATAATTATGTCCAACAGCAAAGCTAACGCTATCAACATAAAAAACGGAAATTAAGTCTCCTTAAGAACGTTAGTTTTAAAAAGTTTAGTATATTTGATTTAAACTCAGTTAAAAGGCTGCAGAGGCATCTCATAAATAATAAATTTGTGTGGCTTTGCGAGATGGTGCAGATAAATGGTTGAATTTTCGAAGATGCACAACGTACAGATAATACAGAACTGCATGTTTCAATTGAGACCATTTCCGAGGAAACGATATCGAAAAAATATTACAACTTCGGTTACGTAAAACGTAATCGATGTTTGTTATTTTTATGTCCTGTTTGTTTTCAGAATAAGAAAATAATAAATAGATCTCCTTAAATGAAGCACATTGCTATTGGAAAAAAAAACTGGTTGGATCTCGATGCAGATTATGTTAAAAAAATAAGACAAAAGAAGACCGCATATAAAATACGACTTTATTTTCTAATTCACTATTTATTTAAGCGAAAATTTAACCTACCTAGCAAGGTAATAAATAATATTCAATGTTAATATTACATAAATTAATACAAAATTAGTACAAAAATACTATTTATGTTTTAATAAATAAATCATTATAATATAACATCTGGAAAAAATATTAACTTTTATCGTAAATTCTAATGTCTTTCAAACTATCAATCTAAAACCCACCCTATTGTATAACAAGGAAGACATGTGGGAAAGCTTTATATAATAGCGCTCTGTGAAGGATGAATTCAAAGTGTGCGAAATTAATTTGAGAACGCCATGTGAGAAATGGACATAATGTAAACAACAACAATGGCCGGTTACTTTGTGTGTGTTCCAGTTTAATATAATAATATATAACCACTGGGTAACCAAAAAGCAGACAAAAAAAATATGACAAAATTTGTTAAAGATATGGTCGTTTAATTAAAATATTTTTATTTCAGACGAGCGTAGGTAATTTTTTGTTTGTTTTAAGGAATTTATTTTTCAACCATTTTATAAATTTCTCAATACGAAATATTTGACGAATCTGTATTTTATAATTTCCTTATGCATTTATAAATTGATTAATTAATACAAAAATACTTGTATTTCGACCATTTTACTAGTTAACAGTCTAGTAGTTACGGAATATTTCTCAAATATGTATTCCAATTTTTTTTTTACTTTAATCGTATTTGACTTAACCGGGTTAGTTTAAGATTATTGACTATGATTGTTCATCCTGTATTGAAAGTGCAGTTGAAAAATTAATTCGACTGTCGGAGAGCATTGACATAAGCTTAGATATGGAAAATGTATTTTTAGTACATTTTTAAGCGAATATTCAAGTCGATGAAAAAATATTATATCAAACCGATTGCAGAATCAGGATATTTATAATACTTTTAATTATAATTTTATTTGTTTATGGCTGCAAGCATGTACTCGTATAACGTTGTACGTAAATTTTTTTATTGTTTTTTAAGTTCACATAATATTATACACATAAGATACAAATTATTAAAATTTGATGAATTTTTTTCAAATTTTTGCAGTCCCATGAAAATATATACAAATGAAATTATGTGGTAAGTTACCTACTGAATGAGGTTTTTCTATAAACTTGCATAGCGTGACTTTGAATTAGATCATCCGTGTTTTCTAGTGTCCAGTTTTGTTTTAAATATCAAGTGAAAAGTTTACATATGATATGACAAAACATATGACATGATTATATATATATATACATTTTTTTTTTTTTTTGATGAGGATTGATTATTTTTTTATAAAAACACCTTATAAATTATCTATTTCTGTAAATTTTTTTAAAATGTTAATTTAAAGGCAGTGTAAGACCATACACTATTTCTGATCATGAGGAATTTCATTGGAGCAGTAAGACTACTAATTTTTAACATTAGGAATGTACTTCATAATCATAATTAAAATAATCATCTCAGCCACTATCGATTCACTGACATTCTTTTATCTCTGCCACTGTTTTCGGTCCTCCCATTACTCTAATAATTTTGTCTATCCATCAAGAATTTAAGCATTTTCTTAGTAGATTGATTTCTCGTGGATACCATTCAATAATTTTATTTCTCCATCGGTTATCTCTGTGTTATAATATATGGCCTGCCAATTATCATCAGTGACTATGATATCCTTCGAATTGTCCTGTGTTTCAACTCAGATTTGTCTTATATTATTATGTTTATCTTTTACACGTCATTATCACCTGTCATTTTCTATCAACTAGATGAAGGTATTTCTAAGTGTTTTATAATTTTCTCTGTTCATTGTTATTCAATACCCCGTATGACTACAGATTTTGATGTTTTTGTCAGTCCAGTGAAAATTGAAATAAATATGATTATCTCTTTTATTTTTACTATACTAAAAATATATTTTGTTTTAAGCCATTTTATTAATGTATTTTGCAATAAATATCGGTTTTGGTTGTACTCAACCTCCGTCTGGATAGTGTATGCTTTTTTAAAATAAAAAATACATTGATATGTCTCCTTACTAAGATCTATTATGCCTAATAAATACGACATGGTAAAAAGTTTCTTAATAAAAATTGTGGCGAATTAAATGGACTCACAAATCTAAGGATTTCGTGGTCTTGGAATACACTTTTACATCTAAGTTGAATAAATTAAAATAATGTTCATACATAGAAACATACAAGAGAAGGAACATATGTTTCTAGTCACGTGTAACCCTAATATCTGTATTTGTTCTGGATATATATTTATAGGTTGATATATACCACGTATAGCCTCATTGTTCAACCTACAGGAACGGTTCATATACACACAGATTATCGCTTTCCACAAAGAACAAAAGCAGTCCACATGTCGGCGTTTAAAAAGCCATCCGGGCCCCGGGAGCGGGGGAGGGTAGGAAGTGGGAGGTGGGAGGTGGGGGGATGTACTGGATCCCTTACATCCATATTAATTACAGAAGATTTATATAACCCCCCCCCCCCACTCCACTTCCTGCCCATCACACCCCCTCAGCGCCATTATCGGTGATAGATGAGCGATGAGGGAGATGGCTTGTTTAGTACCAAAAAAGCAGATTAACCCCCTCGCACCGTGTGGGGTAATATTCCCGCCACCAAATCGACGGTTCGATTCTCAATTTGGTAATGTGAAATTTATTGTTTGGAGGATGTGAAATATATATTTGTACCCGGCGGAAAGATAATTATTTAAAGTGTGACACATTAGACAGACCTTTTTAAAAGTTGTCGAATATGTATTATACAATAAAACAATTAAGTGAATATGAATATTTGCATATGGAGATGATCGGAAGCGAAATGTAAAATAATTAAAACGAAAACAATAAATGCCCAAAAATTGCAATACTTTAGCCACATCATGAGACCGTCTTAAAATTAATCCGTAAAAATTACCAGAACTTGAATATTTAAAGGAAAATTACGAGCGGAAGTCCTGAAGCGGAAGACAAACGAATGGAATAAAAATCCTCATTTTAGCTATACAGGGTGTTACGGGTGGATTCCTGCCTTGATTATAATCAATAGTTAATATAGCCAAGAAGTCCGATTACAGAAGTGAAAGACATCATGAAACACTAAGGTCTGAGTATTTGAGTTTGAGGATAGTGTTCAATGATTAGGAAAAAGGAGAACTGCTAAATTAATATATATATTATATCTATATATTTTTGTTGAATGACGTATATATTTTAAATATTAACAGTAATCAGCTAGGCTTCTCCCTTCTTTTTTTAACAGCTCCCTGTCTCTTGCGCTTTGATTTAATTTTTACCCGATATATTTTCAGATTTAAGACACAGCAGTGGTCAGATAAATTAAATTTATTTTTACTTTAAAAAGAGTATTATATTTTGTTTTCAGACAGCTTTGCAAGTGTTTTTTGATAAATACAATATCCATTATCAAAATTTGTCTAAGGTTGTATTTGGTATTCGTATAGGTATATGTTTATATATATATTTTTAAGAATATCCCTTAGATTGTTAGAATGGTTCTATTTAATGGACTTGAATTTCAATGCGGACACCGTGTTTTTTGTTGTGGACCCAATTAAATATAATCTTGGCTCATATTTTTACGGTGAAAAATCCAAAATAACTTAAAAAATAATTTTAAATTTGCTCAGTACGTGTATCATTTAGTATATTTAAATATATCATTCCTTGTTTTTGTCTGAGATAAAAACCAACAAGATTTTGTGAGAAATGATTAAATATGTACCTACTCGTATATTACAATGTTTCGGTGATATAATTTCACTTGGGTTAAGATGAAGTATGAATTTAACCATCTCGAGCTAGAACTAAATAAAAGCACGTATTCGTATGTTAATATAAGAATCATATTGAAGGCTACATATTTAATATAAGCGCTGAGAAAATTTTCAAAGCAGGGACATGTTTTCTGCAAAGTTATTCCGAAAATTTGTCAATTTCTCTCCCAATTATCACCGGTGGTCTATGCGGAAAGTTTTTTTTACAAATTTGAATCTTTTGTAAAAATATTTTCATTGAATTAAAAGGGTTTCGTGGACGTTTTTCCCAGATAAAGAGGCCTTTTGGGTTCAGAATATAAATGGTTACTGGGATATTGTCTGGACTAAATCACAAAAGCAGTACTAGGAACCGAGTCATACTTTCCCTTTATTCTAACGATTTGCGAATCAGGAGGGTTAAACAAATGTACCCTTCTTCTCGGGTTCTTTCAGGTCGTTCGGTCCCTGTTTTCATTCAATAGGTGAGGTAAGGCCCCGGGGTATTGTTGTTAAATTTCCCCTATGAGGGCCATACCGGACCGCCAACTCTTTTCAATGAGAATACACACGAATTCTTAGGGGTAGCATTTAATTGAAAAACCCGAAAGGAATGTTTAATTTCGCTGTATATTAAATAGAATCTCGGCCTATAAAAAATAATGGCAGGTCTCGTTTGAATTTTAAGTTGTTTTAAAAGTATTTGAAAGTATAGTAAAAAAATGGGAAATATATTGTCACGTGTCGTGACTGCGGGAGGAATTTATGAAAACGCTAGAATTTAATAACGGATTCGAGCGCGCTAAAACGACAACTCCTTTACTCCCGCGCACGGTCCTATTTATATCTGGCCAATGCTGATATCGAATCTTCTAGGCATTCCCAGTATTTAGGAGTACTTTCCCGTGGCTTCCAGGTTCTTGTAGAATGTTTCAGATGCTTCCCGAAAGCCGTAGAACATTGTAGACTGTTCTCGATTCTTCTATAATGTTGTGACCAATTCAAGCAACTGTCACTTGACAGGCGTGCGTGATTATTTTTAGCCTCGTTATTATTATTATTATATTTCCTCAAAATTGAAACGATGTGTACTTGAATATTTAAGCAACTTACATGCTTTTATTGTCGTTTGACGAGCAATACTGGGAATTCATCGCATCTGCCCATTTGAACAGTAAGATAGAGGACTTAACATAACTGACATTATTACCGTGTCCAGTTTTAAAAAATAAAATAGAATAAACCGATAGATATACAGTAATACAAAAATAATTTCATCTTAAAATGTTATGCAAACTCGTAAAATTTTCCTATCTGCACATTTTCGGTCCAAATAAATCAGTGAGTAATAAAATAAATAATGGTGGATAATCTAATAAAATAATATAAAAAAAATAAAATAATAATAAATAGCATAAACAAACTTAAATATTTTTATATAGAAATTTATCATAATAACTAAATTTGAATAATCTAGAAAGGAAAGTTATACATTTTAAATGTAATGTTATGGTATTATATTATCTAATAAATTTTTAAGATATTTTTTACCGCAATGTACTTTTTATCGTGCGCCAGTAAATACATTTACCTTGATTATTTACTGTTACCTAACTTTATAAGGACAATTAATGTACGTGCGTAAGAATCCTATTTGGTATAAAGCTCTCGGTTGAAATATAGTAAACCATTTCTCAAGCGTGAAAGTCTATGGGAATTACGCAGGATAAAATTTTCGCTCCAATTTGAAGGCCTGAAAGGTTTATTGTGAGGTTTTGGTGTCTTTTTATGACTAACAAACAAGTTAACGCTTACCTGCGCCATCCGGTCCAATTTTAGGCGTCTGCTTCGTACGTGGAAGGCTTTCATTCCAGGGATTACGCGCCAAATCCTTTGAATTAAAACCATTTTATTTCAAAGACTCGGGAGATCTGGGATTCGAAAATAGGCATATGATAATTGCCGTGGCTGTGAAAATATTTTCAACACACTATTTTATAAAATAATATAATCATTTGAAAATTAGGTAAGCGCTTCGTTCCAAAATATAAACGAAAGCTTTACAAACTTATTGTATATAGTAAAAATGGTTTTAAATACTGATTTTAATGACGTGCAGCTGCTTTGAAGAAACAAATTTAGACAACCGCTTCATTACAAGGAATGAAACATGCCGAATATTTAAAACCATGTTTTTTTTATAGCACTAGAGTCGAAACATGGAACCTGAAAATGACAGAAAAAAACATGCTCGACATTTTTGAGATATTTTATTGGCGTTGTATGCTACGAATGCCATGAAGCGCTAGAAAATGAATGCCTCTATTCCCCATTAACTATTTTTTACAACATAAAAGCTTTTTACAGCATATAAGAAAATTATTTTTTCATTTTCTGAAAAAAAATTAAGAAGAGAGAGATAACCTGTGAAGGGGACCCACCACACACCCTGGGCCGTGTTATACGCGGAGCGTCCATATCGGTCCAGCACGTTCGCCGCCTAGTTGGCATTATTTTAATGCTAAACGCAGCCTCCTCGCCAAGCCGCAGGCAGGGCAACACGCACTCCTGCGACCTGGAGAGTCGGCCGCCCAAACCCTTCACTGTCCGAGCGTCTTTATTTAGAAAAATGTACACAACAATATAACAAAGGCAATAAACACAGATAACTAAGAACAATAAAATAAGCACAGTAAAGATACAAATGTAAATACAGGCCATTGGTAGAAGATATTGAAGAACGCAATAGCGTACAAAGAAAAGAACAGTAGATTATAATGAAAAAAAAAGATAAAAAAAAAAGATAAAATATAAAAAAAGATAAAAAGATTAAATGCTTAACAAATGTAGGTTTTTCTGAATTTGCCGAACATGTAATTAATTTTAATCACACATTTAATAATAATACAGGGCCAAAAATTTTACACAAAAACAAAAAGGATTAGGTTTGCGACTGAACAATCTAGAAGCACTAGAAATTAATAAAGCTATCAACAATAATAGTCAAATAATAAATAAACAAATAAATTTATCTAATAGTCCGATTTTAAAGTTGTTCCCTCTATCTTCAGTTAACTCCTCCCATTCCCTCCCCCCCACCTAGTTGACACTCTGTCCCTCTCTCTTTTTCTTTCCTCCTTTATAAATTTCTGTACCTAGATTAGTCTATATTGTAATTGTCCTGAAGAAGGTTGAGTCCAACCGAAACTAGTTGACAAATGTATAGCAATTAAGTGGTTTAAAACATAGTGTGTAATTTTTTCTTAAATTTCTTATAATGTCAAGCCACAAAGTGTTTTCTTGCTTTGAAAAGTAGATAAAAAATAGTTGTCAGAAACCTTGCGCAAGAATATAAAGATATTGATATATACGTGTGATATATCAATTCAAACAAATTTAAGAGTGTATATGCATGCGCACACGTCATGATGGATACACAAACATATACAACATAGAGAGAGTCGGGTTAATATGTATATAACAAATTTGAAAATTAAATTAGAACCTGGAAAAAAAAGGATTTAATAAAGAAATAAAATCATCCGGTGCATCTAAGAGACAGTGGGAAATCATCCGCCTTCCGTAGGGAAAAAGACAACACAAAAACAAAAGCACAAAAGGGGTTCTCTTGCGGTCAAAGAAGTCGGCACCAGCCATACTATCTCCAGTGCAGGAAAAACAAGAGCAAGTATACAAAATAAGATAATAGACCGTAATTTAAAACTATATAAGTAACAAAATGAAAATCAAAGAAACTCAGAGAGACAACCTATAATAATTATAAGGGAGGGGAGCGGAAAGTAGATCTCCATTAGGATGGACAGATCACGAGATGACCGTATCCTCGCTATTAGTCGCTGTTAACATGACTCAGGGTTGTAAAGCTTTCAGAAAAGCAGTTCTTTAAAATAGAAGTAAGGACTACGATGCCCATTTATGGATCCACCGATTAAGAAGACGCTTATTTGGTCTAGTAGTAAGACACTAATCGAGTAAACTATGGTCGTGGAGCTGCGTTTTGGATAACCAACCAGTAAGTTTGTTATATTTTAATTATACAATTGTAATTGCTTGTTTAGTGTGTGTGCTTAGTTTCACTTTTATTTAATGCTCTCGGTGTTTAGTTATATTTAATACTCTGTTGTTCTCAGTTCTCACCAATTCAACATTTTTGTCATAGAAAATAAAGTATTTTTAATGATTAAAGATGTAACTTTATAAGACATTTTTATTTAATAAATAACTGACTAATTGTGGATTCATATTCCAATGACGTTTTTATCGAAAGAAAGTATGAATATTTTTTTAGTTTTTTGATGACATACCTACATTAAGAGAAGTTTAAGGTACAAACTATGGTTCTAAAAATAAATTATAATTTAGGCGCCACGTAAAAACTTTTATTTTAAGTTTATGTAAGATACCTACATATTCTTCTATTAAGAAGAAAAATAAATGTGTTACTATTGTATGATGTGTAGAACTAATCTATTATATTATTATCTAATAAAACTGACGTAGCTTAGCTGAAGAAGCAGTTTAACAGCGATATAATGGTCTCAGATACAAATCGATGTAAGTTTGAAATAAAGAGTTCGTCTTTACAATTTATGAGTGATATATTTACTTTAGTAATATGCGGTTTATATTTCGTTACTGAAACAAGCAATCAAAAAGGAAGGCATTAAAATAATTAACACCAGCAGTATATTCAATGAACTTTTTACAATTCTTATCATTTTTATAGTTATTGTATTATTTTGTTTATTTTATATATAAGTAATAATTTTTGAAAAAAAAAACTATTCATTTAATCACGTAACGTATAAATTTTTATGTACGTATGCACACAAATTGCCTTATTCGTAATAATTTGATATTTTAATACAAATGTACGATAAATGCTTTATGTCCTAATAAAATTGTTTATGCACAAAATTTAAGAACAGCCACCTCGGCTTTCTCCGACTGGTTGCTTCCAGGAAGGCAGCAATTAGTAAGATTAATTGCTTGAAATTATAAAGGAAAGCAAGCGGACCCAGTTAAAACACTCCATTTTTCGAGCCTTAATTCGTAGGTGTCGCTGTAGCGCGTTAGCTTTATTAAAGTGCGCGATATTTTCTGCTTTTCCATTTTCCAGTCGGCAGAGGTTTCTTCATTTCACATGCAAATTACTTCTGTCCGTATTTTTAATGCAAGAAAAATTCCGTGTCGATTCGTGGAACTGCGGCTGTTTGTAGGTTCTTATGAGCTTTTAATAACTCGCCTTTTCAGCTTGTACCTTATGCAAAACCAGGTCGTTATTTATGATTTAGTTTATATATGATTAAATTGATGTTTGACAGAAAACATGGTAGATTTTCAAAAGCCTTCAAAATTATTTATAACTCTTTGATAGACTTAAAGAATCCTGCGAAGCAAGAATTATTATTTAATGAGGCACAAACTGTAATAAAAAAGTTTTTTGTAGTAAATATGTAGATATTTGTATCATATCCCAAGTGCAAAACCTTTCCAAAATATGTATTTTAAGAAAATGGGTTTTAAAGTTTTTTGTTTTCGTAATTCTAGAGGTGTATTTAAACTTATACTTTTGTTTATCAACATGATATAATATTATTATTATTTTCATATTTCTTATAAAAAAATCACATTTCAAAGGGATAGACAGTCTTGCATTCAATTTAAAGAAAAATGTATAAAATGGAAATGTATTACTTTTCACTGTAAAATAATGATAGAAAGTCACACCAAAATGATCTTTTGGTATGTAGTAAAGAAAAAAGTGTACAAAATATGACATTTTAACTAATAAAATTTTTATCTTATAAAAAATGAAATCGAATGAATAATCGAACTCTGCTACATAGGTATTAAAATAACTTCTTTAAATTCAGTAACTATAGAATTGCATTATGTAACTTGACAAATGTATATACAACGTTTTGGAACAGATAAACTCCAAGAATTCGATTATAATGGTTATCCTTAAGTAGGTAAGTTCTACCAATACTTACTTATACTTATAAAAATAAGTTGTCAATTAGGCATTATGTCCACCAGCCTAGTTTTGATGCTTGTAACATGCAAAGCAAGATAAATTATTGTTATTTTAGAAGTATTGCGTTTTTTTGAGAATTAATTTTCAAGAATATTTTTTGATCGGTATGTACAATCAAAAAATTTTTTTTTTTCGAATATTTTTCTTTTTTAATTTTCAACTGTTAGACATTTAAAATGTCTACATAAAAGCTGCGCATTGAATACTGAATTAAAAATGATGATGAAGTTAAATTGACAGTTGATAAAATAAATTATGAAACAATGCTCCGTAAAACAAGGCAATAATCAGAGCTGCAAACTGAATTACGGAAAGTTCAATAATTCAATAAAGCGACGGAATAGAGTTCGGTGCCAGGTCTTTAATAAATAAAGCCACCGTCTGTTTTAATCTGGAGCTTCTCTCGTTTGTCATTGTGTGATTTACCCGAGTGGGAAGAGGAAGGGGAAGACAGCCGGAACTATAAAAACATCTCGCTGCCGAACTCCGCACTCGACCCGTTTGTTTCTTAGAGTTTTGTTTGTCCAATCACAGACTGCAGGTCCGGGGCAGTTTCTTAGCTTCGACACCTGGTTCCGTGTTATCTCAGCTGTTAAATTTTCCGGAGCGCTGCTTGCATATAAAAACAAGAAACAAAAATACCTGTTATTACTGAGAATTTATCATATTTAGTTTAAGCGACTTTACAGGCAGCGCAGTTCCAAACGTCAAAGGCTTCTAAGCAATGCTATAGAAGATTATATATATAATACTGAAAGAAAACTATGAAAAACAATTTATAAACTACCTCTGGAATAATAAATTAATCTTTGAGAATTAGGAAATTCAGCTGTACGGCAAACATGAGAACGACCGAAGCTATTTATGGCTCGTGTTACGAACTTCATTTGTTATAAGCAATTTTGATATTGGTCAAAAGTGTATCCATTTTCCTTGACCTAGCCAAGGCTTTTGACACGATATCACATATAAAATTATTCGATACATTTTTAAAAATTTGTTCCTTTAGAAAATAAGTAAAGCTGTTCAAAAATTAGTATAATTAGAGAGAAGCCAAAGATACAACCAATATAACCAATAATAATATAACCAAAGAGTTAGTACTAAAAACATTATATGTTTCGCCGATGACACTGTACTTCAGTTTCAAGCTGATGCATGGTCAATAGTATTTAAAAAAGCTGAGAGGGATTTTGGCACATTTAAAAATGGCTTGACATAAACATCTTTACTCTCATAAGTATTAAAAACTAAATATCTTTCCTTCAGCAAAAATAATGGTAAATTGACATCTGAATTTGCAATTCGGGTGTAGATACCAAATTCTACGTTGATAATTGTCAATGATTATATATTGAACACACTGACCTA
This sequence comes from Agrypnia vestita, assembly GCA_016648135.1. NCBI lineage: Eukaryota > Metazoa > Arthropoda > Insecta > Trichoptera > Phryganeidae > Agrypnia > Agrypnia vestita. Next base: position 136,348 of record JADDOH010003419.1, on the reverse strand, counting down.
ATTAAATATCTAGGAATTATAAATGATGCTTATTATCTTCTTATGCTTATTAGCTTCGTTTGCAGTGTAGCGAGGTGATCTACTTCGCATTAAAAAAATGTCAACCTGAATGGCGCAAGACCAGAGCCGACATGGGAGTTTTTACTCATACAACGGCCCTGGGTCTGTGGTGGGTTCCACTTCACTAGGCCATTGTTTTTTTTTTTAAATGTAACTAGTTTTTTAAGTTATAATTATTCTGAACTTATTTTTGTTTGTAGTTCACACTGATGCTTCATTAAGTAATAGTTTATTATACAGTACACTTGTTACTTAATTTTTATAGTCACGTTAGTAAAGTGTTTAATTAAGTATGTCAATAATTACATATAATTTGCCATTCCTTTCTATGATATAAAGAAAACGTATTAAACGCCAGATACGTAAAGTCAAAATGCTACATGAATTTTGGATATGGTCATGATTTTACTTTCTGCAGGTAGAATTTACGGCTATTATCGTAAGGTAGCCAGCCACGTATATGTAAGTTTTTTTTTCAATCTACAAAATTATTTTTTATTTTTAAATTTATTTGGTAAATGTACAAACTTAAGAGTATTCAATATAATTTAATTAATACACATTTAAATTACACGCTTACCCACTTTTAAATGAGAATTTATTCTCGTGTTTAAAAGTGGGGGCATTGTCATACATGTATATATCTATTATTAATGAAATCGTTAGTGTAGATATATGTGTGTAAGTTAGATATGAAAGTTCATCCCTCTGCTCTAAAAACTCCATATACTCCATACACACTGACAGATGGCTTTGAACGGAATGTGTACTATTTTTAACATGATTTTTGAGAGAAAAGTTTCATCTATAAACAGGCATCCTAATGTTGTGTATCAGATTTATAAGTTATTTGCTGAAAACGAACGTTTGAACGCTGATATTTGTAATTGAACAGTGATTGAGATGTTAAATGATGAGAGAAACACAATGTCAGCTCGATAGACTACAATCTGTTCTAAACGCTGCAGCACGGATCATATATGGAACGTCAAAATTCTCGCACATAACATCCCTTCTGCGAGAATTGCACAGGCTTCGTTTTCCTGAAAGAGTAGAGTTCAAACTGTGTTGGTTTATGTACAAGGCAACTCATAACATGGCGCCTCTGTATCTTCAGGAGCTCTGTATTCCAGACAACATAAATGGGAGACGTCAAACTCTTAGGTCAGCGTCTACTTCAGCGGTGGGAAGGATTGTGGAACCGGCAAGTCAGTTCCAGAAAACTAGGTTCAGCGAACGGGCATTTGCGGTGGCGGGCCCCAAAGCGTGGAACTCTTTGCCCTCCCTGATAAGAAACACGGATTCAGAGACTTTATTTAAGAAAAGACTTAAAACGCACTTGTTTACAAAATCTTTCCCAGAACCTTTTTAATATTGTTGTTTTTAACGTTGTTTTTCTTTTTTACTATTTTATGTTTTGAACTGTTTTTCTTTCTCTTTTCTTTTTCATTTTGTGATTCTATGATTTTAGTATGTAAGAGTTTTTTGTGTGTAAAGCGCCTTTGAGGTGAAATTTTCACAAAAATGGCGCTATATAAATAATCCAATATTATTATTATTATTATTATAGAGGAAGGTAGGAAACACTCATTAGTGCACAGAAAACAGCTGAACGATTTAAAGTTTTATAAAGAACCTATTTAAATTTTTTTATTTAAATTGTTGACTTAAAATTCGCCCCGATTTTCAAGATTTCTTAAAAAAAAAATCTACTGTAATATATATTCAAAATACCATCAATGTTAAATTAAAATATTCTGCATGATTTTCACTAGGCACAATATACATTTATTGTTCATTTAAATGCCAAGACACAAAGATTTGTAGCGTTTAAGTAATTTTGTGGTTCAGATATTTAACTTATATAAATAACACATTGCGGCAAAACAATTGGCAACATGTCTGACCGCCGCTGGTCGATTCCAAGTCGGCTAAGCCTCGAACAGATAAGCCAGTTCAGATCGCAGCTGAGGAACGTGATGGATACATACTGTAAATGAACACATTATGTGCACACGAATACAAAGGAAATTGTTATATAATACGAATGCTTAATTAAAAAAATCTATTTATTCAGTAACATAACGTACATGACGAAAAATCTTATAAATGCAAATGTTTTTTTCAAAAATTTCAATACTCTGCAAAATTTCCTACTTTTATGCGATTTTTTTTTCAAAATTTATGAACATATTTTTTAAAAGAAATAAGCAAATTAAATTTTCATATAAACAAATGATTTTCTCTTTTAAAAAGATAAACAAAATAATGTAGGTATCAGCTGATATATGGTTGCGTTTAATTTTGTGACCACCTTTTGTTAATTTTTAGCTTCGGTATCATTAAATTGTATTTAATTTTAAGAGGCGTTTAGAAACATATCACAAAAAAATTCAAAGGCATATTGTGGTCTTACTAGATAACATTTCTTTCTATTGTTTTTGGGAAAGATTTTCCTTGTGTTATGGATTGAACCGTTTATTCTTAATATATCTGCATACTGAACTCAAAAATACATTTTTGTAAATAAGTTTTTGAGACTTGGGCTACCATTGTATATATTCTTAATTTCAACTTCGTAAAGAAAAAGACGGTTATTTTTTAAAAATTTGCTAAATTTTTAAAATAATATGTTTTTGTAAACTAGTAGTAGCATATAATTAATCCAATTATATTTTTTACTTTGGGGAACATATACAATTACAGAGCATTCTTATTTATTTATAAAAAAATTATAAACTCAATGTTACATTATAGAAATTTTTGTTTATTAAAAAAATACTCCAAATAATTAGGTAATTTATGGCAAAGTTTCGAGATGAACGATTCTCTAGGCGGTGAACGATTCATAAGTTTATAAGATCATTAAAAAAAACATTAACGCAGGTTTCGTAATTTCCTGGGTACTTGCTATGGAGCAGCATAATTTTGTTTTTTAAACATTGGAAATATTATAATTCCAATCAACAACATGATAATATGTACCAGAGAATTAAACTGAAAAATTAAATGATAATAACATGTAACAGAAAAATTCAAAATCCCAATCGATGACTTGTTCCTAGATTATTATTTGAAAGTCCTTGGATTCAATGTTCACTTTTGAGGACGAGTTTTTTAATCTTTGTTGACTCTCTAACAACTAATTATACTATGTATTTATAATATTTATTGCAAAAACATTGTGTTTATTCTTTGTTTATTTAACCACTTGTGTTGACATATTTTACCAACCGGTTTCGGAAAAATCATTTCCTTCATCAGTTTTGTATGATCCTAATCAGCTATTTTATAAACAATATACCTAGATGTATATTCTGAGAACACAAGATCTGGATTTCATCCAAAGAGGGATGATTATTAGTTAAGATAAATTATATAATCCTCACAGTGACGAAGCTATTTATATGGGAACCGTCTATGGAAGACTTTTATAGGGTGGACCAGAGCTTATGACCTGTATGAGCTGGCTTTAGTAATCACTTTGCACAATGTAACCTTCATCAATTCCACCGTAAGAACAAATTTGATAATGTGTGGATTTTTTTACGGTGGAATTGGTAAACGTTACACTGCGTAAAGTGATCGCTTGAGCATACTCATATAGGTAATAAGCCTCGGGCCATTCTATAAATAGCTTCGTCATACGCATTTTCAATATAGCGTCGTCTCCGTGAGACTTCTACAATTTGTCTTAATAAATTATCATTTAATTCATTAGAGTGATACAAAACTGCCGAAGGAAATGATTTTCGAAACCAGTTAGATATAAACACAACGAAGGAAATTATTGTTTTAGAAACCGATTAGGTATGACGATGATATGGACTCACAGGCCTCTCATCATGAAACTAATTGATTACTTGTTGTAGGTATTGATAGCATTATACCGCATAATTAGTGCCACACAACCACAAAATGTGAACTCATTTTAAAAACAAATCATCAAAGAGTTAAGGTTGTTATTACGGTCGTTAGACATATTTAACTGTAATTTCGGATATTTTATACGCACCGTGTGTAATACCGAGAAGCGAATCTCGACGTTTCGTTGGATACTTATCCAACGTCATCAGGAGGACGACCTTTACCCGCAGAGGTGGAGGTCGGACTGATTAAAGGTGCTGCTTTCTAGGGCGTAAATTGTATACACTTTGTTGTGGAGTGTTATCTTCTTCCGTACCTTATACCCAGATTAGTGAGGGAGTCCATTGAAATATACAAACATCCCAATTTCAATAGAGATGACAGTTACAAACTATCAAGTATTGGCGCCCTGTTCTAATGACACTGATTCAACCCTTGAGAGAAGTCGCAGTAAAATCCGCCGACGTAACTAGTACATATTGCACACTGGCGACCTCCATTGTAGAAGAAGAGAACACTCCACAACAAAGTGTATACAATTTACGCCCTAGAAAGCAGCACCTTTAATCAGTCCGACCTCCACCTCCGCGGGTAAAGGTCGTCCTCCTGATGTCGTTGAATAAGTATCCAACGAGACGTCAAGATTCGCTTCTCGGTAATATATACGGTGCATATAAAATATCAGAAATTACAGTTAAACAAATCATCAATATGATTAAAAAAATTATCGTGCAGTTTTCGATAGCACTAGACTGGATATCCCACACTTGATCCTTTCTGCGAGTAGCGCTCGCTTTACTCGGTGAGTTCCGTTTGGTAGATATCCATTTTGGCCGTAATCCCGGAGGGCGTGTCGTCGCTACGCCTAAAATTAATCGCGCTGCTTAGTTAACATTAAAACTTTTAAATCCCTGTTTTCCTACTAAGATGTGTATCCTCCGAGCTTAAATTAATTCCAAGTCACTGTGATAAGGAGATTCGGGGTCTGTTTGGAGTCGTCCATATGAGCATGTAACCTTCGTGAAAATATTTTACCATGAATGAATCCTGTGGAAAGGAGGAGGTTATGCATTTCTTAAGTTTACTATTACATTTTATAAAATATGTATAAAATGTTACTAACTAACTAACTAACATACCATCACGCCGTTTCCCCATGGGGGTAGGCAGATAGGATAGAGCACCATACTCTTCTGTCCTGACATACAAATTTTGCTTCATCTACATTCATACATCTTCGCATGCAAGCTCGACGGTTGTTGATGCTTCTAACAGGATCATCTTCCAGTATCTGGTTAATCTTTTCATGTCACGTCTTCCGTGGTCGCCCTCTCTTTCTGGCGCCGCCAATACTTGCATTATATATCTCTCTTACCAATCTTTCCTCATTCATTCGCTCAACATGCCCAAACCACCTCAATGACCCTATTTTTATTCTATGTATTATGCTACGATCAGCTTTACATTCATTCCTAATATCTTCATTCTTTACTCTATCAAACATAGATTTCCCACACATACGTCTAAGGGATCTCATCTCCACTGCATTCAATCTACTTCCGTTCCGCTTCTGCCAGCACCAGGCTTCACTTCCATACATTAGTGTCGGTACCAGAACTTCATTGTGTGTAAAATGTTTTTAATACTACTCTATCAGCATTTTTAGACTTTTCTATTCATGTTAGATGTCGATTTTATTTTATTAGCGAATTCAATAACATGAACTACTTTTATCCACAGTTATCTTTTTCTGTACCTTCTGCCCAACATACACATTTCCAAGTCTCTTTTCATTAGTTTTAGTTTTTGGACTTCTTTTTTGAGTTCACGTTTCGCAAACGTGAGCTTTGAAAGTACACTTGATTAAATTTGGTTTTAAAGAAGTGGAAGATAGCTTTTAATAAATATTTAAGTAAAAGATCACTTTTCAGCTCTGATTCTTGCAAAAGAAATTCCTGATTCGAATCTTAGTGAGCTCACTTTATATCTGTATAATGTTGGTGAGCCTGGGTGCTTTTGTGATGTACTTGTCAACAGTAATTGTGCTTAGTGGCATTTTGTAGCTTTAAAAATAAAGTTTATGAATTCATATTTATATACAAGGTATCACACTTTATATAAATTGAATATTTTGTAATATGTAGGGGTGAATTAAGATATTGTAGAGAAAATGGGCATTATTACGACCAAACAGTAAATGTACGTATTATAATATTGCGGTAAAATACTTTTCCATTACAAAATAAAATTTACTACAAAATCCGACAAGAGCTCTTGACCAAAGGATCTTTCAAAAGGTACTCATTTATATTTACTCCATCGTGGAAAATACTGAAATTACTTTCGGCGGATGTGAAAACCTTTTTACGCCCCCTTTAGTAAAACCCACCCCGCGAGCTGGAAGGGAAGAAGGATTTGCTAACTCAAATAATCATATTTCCAGTCTTTTCGTTCGGGGAATCAAGACGGACCGTTTGCCTCGGACTGCAGCCGGAATCTTATTAACATATTAAACATTTCGCAGAACAAAGGGCCGAGAGCAGGCACGTTCAGAATGCGACCATAAAGGCGGTCGCCTGAAACGATGGGTCCACCAAAGTCTCCTTCATTTGTGAAATAAAAGATAAATAAATTCCCGCATGTTCCATCTTCCGCTGGTCTGTAGTCGGCCGTTCTGCAATTCTCAAATCCGAAAACTGATTCTCAAGCATTGTTTATTTAATTGATATAAATTAACTTTGTTAAAACCTCTTATTTATTGAAAAAAATTCAACATGTTTCGAAGCCAATGGCTTCTTCGTCAGGATAACGAAAATAATATTTAAAAATCGAAGTATAATGATTGTGATTATTTTTATATAGGAAAAACGTGTAGAAATTTTGAAATTAGGGTTAAGGAACACTTAAGGTGTTTAAATAGTAATAATTATTCCGAATTTTCTAACCATCTTTTGGCTATGCATCATTTTTTTGATATTAATAAGGGTTTACAAATTTTACATACAAATTATACAGAATCGCAATTTGATAAATTAGAAATTTTGGAAATAAGAAAGAGTGTAAATAGTAATAATCAGGTCCTTTTTGCATATAGTTATCTTTTTAATTTATTTTCATGTTAAGTAGGTACTTTATATTATCATTTTCCATATAAAACTTTTTAATATTTTGATCTATACTTCGATTTTTAAATATTATTTTTGTTATCTTGACGAAGAAGCCATTGGCTTCGAAACATTTCTTTCATTTTTTTCAATAAATAAGTGGTTTTAACAAAGTTAATTTATATCAATTATAATTATGTTACCACAAAAGAAATTTTCTATATTTGAAGAAGAAATTGTTTATTTAGATAAGTTAAATAAATAAACTTGCCCATGATCTGTACTCTTGTGAATCATTCCACACTCCCGTATATTTTATTGAAAAACGCTGAGACAATATTTATGCCTGCGAAAAGAGAACTGCCGATACAAATCAAGTCATTATAAATTATTCAAATGATTTTTCTCCGGCTCTCTTTGAAATTCTGTGCAGACAGCCAAACAAATTTTGTTTCTCTGTAGATATCAATACTGTTTTTCTAAAATATTTTATACAATCGAATAACATGGAACAAATAGTACGAGTGTGGTAACTTTTTATATTTTCACAGTTAATTGGTTAATTAAATTTTTTATTTTATTTGATAATCTATGTAATATCGTGACGTCAGAGGATACTGTTCGAGAATTTTTGGTGTTTTTTCTTTTTCTTCTTTAACATTTATGAACTGTGTACAATGTTCGCGATATGTCGTTGTCATTTTTTGTTTATTGTTTGGTAGACATATTTTTGTTTAAGCATTTTTGTCTGTTTTCTTCCCACAATTATAGATAGGTATGCGTTATATCTAAGAAAATCTCCTATACATTTATTTATATTTATAAAATTAATTTTAAAAATTAACAGCCTTTGTACCTATTCAATATTCAATATTTTTAAATATTTTTATCGTCGACCAGCTCCATTTGAGTTACGTTTTCGTTGGGTTTTCGTTACGTTATTATGTATCCATCCTGATGAAGATGTAGTGCTAGGAAAACCGTTAAACAATAATAATAATCTTAAAATGGTGTATACAATATTTGTGTATATAATTATTTAACTATGTTATGTTCTAGAATATTGACATCTGCATTTGTATAAGATTTAAAGTATTTGAATGTTACAAAAATTTTGTCAACACGAATACCAAAATTTTATATTCTCTCAAAATTAACAAACGCTGGTACAAAGTCTAGAAGACTATAGGAATCGTGGGACACAAAAAGACAGTCAATGCACATTATACACAAGGATGAGTTTAACTTGTAAAGGGAGTGGTTTCAGCCATCACCAGACAGACACGGTGACATTGCTACGTACAGCGAAACTTTACACTAAATGGGTGTGCCTCGTATATTTTATTTCATGAAATTCCGAGACTATTTTTTTTCCAAGAAACAACACGTTTGCATGATAATGATTTTATATGGAGACACAGTAAGAAGGAAATATACAAATTTAAATTACCATTTTTAAAAAATCTTTTGTTTTCCATGATCTTTATCCCTATAATAATCCGTATTCAATACAACAATACTCATCCAAAATAGGTATTGACTGAGAGCGAAAGTAGAGAGTGAAGTTCTAATTAGGTACCATATTTTCAAAAATAAAATTGTTATCCAGGGTCTTCTTCCCAATAATAATCTATATAAAAACAGAAATACTGTTTTACAAATGGTACTTATTGACAGTGAAAACGGATACAGAAAAGGAAATAAACAACTAATAATTAACATATTTTTCAGAAGTCTATTGCATCTAAGGTATTTTTCCTAATAATAATCCGTATTATGAAATACAATAAAACTGGTCAAAAGTTGGTATTTACTGACGGTGGAATATCAAAACAATAAAATCTTCACTCGCAACTATAAGAATTATTATTAATATTATGTAAATTCATAGAAAAAATACTTTCATAATATTATAACACTAAAATATTTAATAGAGCATTTCATTTACAAAAATAAAAAACAATTCGGTTAACAAGTAAGTGCCCGAAATCAAGAATAGATATATTTTGTCACTGTAAATAATGCAGCGTTATTTTTGTAAAAATTAAAATGTAAAAAAATTACTTAATGAGCGATCCAGCTAAAGAAATTGAAAAATGAGTATTTAAACTTTGATGCTCGAAGTCTTTATTTGATACCTTATTTTAAGGACACGATAATATGATATTATTAAAATTAATATCCATAATGCTAATTGGGGCGACGTCTTTCAGAGCATTCTGGTGGGATCTGGGTGTGTAATATGTTAAACATGTCTTTATAATATATTATTTAAAAATATATATAGCATATATTTTTATTTATAATATATATGTGTATAATAAATTTAGTTGGTATGCCAAAAGGAATGTGATTTATTAACCTTTTAAGAAATGATAAATGTCTTTAAATGCGTGAGTCGACAACCGAAAAAAGAATAATTAAGAGTGGTCTTGTAGTTGGATTCAACGTTTCTCATTAGTTCAACTGTCACTCATCACGCTGTTCTTGGAAGCAAGAAAAACACAAAAAATCTTAATATATAACATTTGTCACATATGTTTACCGTACTAAGCGTTTAGTATGCTCTTAGCTAGAGTCGAACGCGTTTATTTTTCATTGTTGAAAATGTTTTGTTAATTATTAAAGAACTGGGGACGAAGCTGCTTTATCAAGTTTATTTGCTGGCTCTGGCTTTTTCATAAATATATTTTTTCGTCCATCATGACATCTTGTTTTTTATTACCAACTACAGTCACGAACGTGAATTAGGCGCACGCTTCAAAGATTATAAAATTTTAATACACTTTTTTTTTACTTATTTACTATCACGCCATTTTACTGCGTGCAGGAATAGAAATAGTGGATAAAATGCCACAACGTGGTGTCCTGACAACGCTGGCTGGTTTGTGTTTTAGAAGCAATTGCTTAAAAATCTTACATCAATGTTCTTTAAGTACAGACTGAAAAGAATATGAAATAATTTTGATAAGCTTGTTGGTCTAGTGGTTAAGACTCTCACGCAGTGATCCAGTCACCAGTGATTTGAGTCCAATTCTAGGAGACCAGCTAATCCCTTTTTTCACAGCACAAGCGTTTAGCTTAGTTTGAAAATAGTTATGATATATTTCATGTTAGCATATCTATTTTCTTTTTTAAAATGTCTAACAAACAATAGTGTGTTTTTGTTTTAAACGTTTTTGAACATTAAATAATGAAAAATAAAAATCTATTCATTTAGAATAAAAATAACGCATGATTTACAATTTTCGTGCATTTTATTGGTTAGGTTAGGTACACACACTAAATGCAAAATCAATTTTTTTCTTTTTTTTACAAAAATAATAATAAATAAATAATATGTTCAAGAGGATTTTATAAAAATTAATCGACGTAATTTTAGCTCACCATATTATCATAAAACTGCATTGTACGCTTATTTCTCTCTTCCATCCTTCACAATAAAATCTCATATCATACATAATCCCACTTTGGTTTCCGACATATAATATGTTAAATTTAGACATATCAAAGAAGTCTTTACTAAAAATTATTACTTAACGTAGAATCATAGTAAATTTTTAATTTATAAAAAAATATTTCTAAATCATAATTTAGATAATAACCCTGATCTAGTTCTTATTCTTCTATATTCTCAAGCATTCCGATCGATCGACAAGACTTCCGACTAATTCATTCATCACACGATTTAATCAACAAAGGGAACATTTCAAAATCATGTTTACTTTCCCAGAATTAATTTTCACTTCTAATTGGTACATGCGATTGCCGAATTTATTCGTTTCTATTGCAATCAGTTAATATTTATGTAACTTAAGTTACAAAACAACTATTGTTGCAGCTATTTTTATAATAGTAGAATAGAACATAAATAAATTATAAAAAAAATAATAAGTTTTTCTGCATGCGAATACTGTTTTCGTAACAAAACATGTGTATATCATAATTAGAAAATAAATTTTTGCTTTCAAGGCTTATGTCTTTGACCCAATTGTAGGACTGAAGTACGTGCACATGGAATACCATCATTAAGGCTGATGTACGTATACCTATATTCCTATATACCAGGCGCGTGCAGTAGGAACATTGAAGCATGACTTTGTTGTAAACATATAGATATTTTGGAAAAAAAATACAAATTTAAGATTTATGTGACAGATTATTATGGTGTGTCAAAATATGAATATTAAGATAATAATTATGATGGAAATGTGACGAAATATATATTGTATTGAATTTTTTTTTCGAATAATTGGTTACGTAAAAGACATGCTGCGATGTTCTCACTGCACGCCCCTGCTATATACTATGTGTTGTTATAAATACTGGTTTGCTATTGCAAGACGGGCAAAAAATTGGGGTGTATTTTTTTGGTGTTATGTTAAGTATTGGCTTGCAATGTATTATGTTCCCAGGTAAGATCTTATGGCCAGAGACGTCGAATACATACACCCGAAAATTCAACACAAGATTCTGAATTCGTTCAAATGATTTCAACTTACATTACTTACAAAGGGACAAATAAAAATACCAACTTTGAGTACCACCATGGCACAACACCATTATACATACGTATTTGAGAGTTAAATGGTACAATACATTGTTGTCACAAAACAAATTTCAAGAAAGGAACATTCCAAAATACGAACAGTTTAAGAAATGAGTCAAATCCTTAATTTTGGACAACGATGTATTATAACATTACCCACATGTCTCAAATGGTTTCTGTATAGTAAAAAAAATTACTACCTCTAAGGGCCGGTTGTTTCAAGTTGGATTAAAGTAAGCGTTCTTTAAAAGCATAGATTTTTACGTTCTCCACCAATCAGACGATCCGTTTTCGTAAAAATCTATGCTTTGCTCGACCGCTTACTTTGATCGAACTTGAAACAACCGGGCCTAAATGGTTTCTGCTTTTATACTTTAATTTAGCTTGTAAATACTCCTCCCATAAGCTCAAGCTGTGGCTCATATTATGGGGAGTATAATGTCTGTAAAATGTTACAACTTAGAATCAATTTATTATAAAAAAAACACTATGTATCTACTGTATAAATATATATAATAAATAAAATTTGCATAGTAATACTTCAGTTTATACTTTAATTTAGCTTGTAAATACTCCTCCCATAAGCTCGAGCTTTGGCTCATATTATGGGGAGTATAATGTCTATAAAATGTTACAACATAGAATCAATTTATTATTAAAAAACATTTTGTATCTACTATATAAATAAATTAAATAAATTAAATAAAAATTTGCATAGTAATTCTTCAGTTATTGATATTTAGGGAGTCGATATTTCGCCATTATTTCCCTATGCATTCAAAGCAATTTAGCGCTAGATGCTTTTCTTCATTCCAGGGGCTCAATTCGATTTTTGAAATTATATTTATATAGCCTTGTCTCTCAGAGCCTTGAATCCTTTCAATAAACGGGTTTTACGCTAATGCTGTCTGCAGGCTGTGTTACGCCTTCTAGGCTTTCGTACACAGCATTGGGAGACACCAATATTCTTGGTGTGACTACGAAACGAATTGACATGCGTGAATACTTCTACTATGCTTTGTTTAGTAAACACTTGTAAAATTTTATTTGTTATAATTTTTTAAATACATGTTTACTTGTGTTTTTTTTTCTGATTTGTATATTTGTTTTATGTAAATTTTAATGAAGTATATGACGTACAAATATAAAGTATACTATTTTATAGCTAAATTATATATAAGTTTTAAATATGTAAAATTTTTAACAATTCTTCTTTAGAAGCTGCATAATAATTGGTTTTTATTTTTTATTTTCAATATGTAAAAATATGAATAATTAATGTTATATTTTGTTTAATTCGTATCATAAGAGCAATATTTTTATTTTTAACATATTTTATGTAGGGTTATTTTGAATACTTTATACTCTAGAAAGAATGTGAAAGTTAAATAGATTAAATAAACTCAGTTCAAGTAATAAGTTGTTGTGTTCCATTTATATAATTTAAACAATAACTATTTATGTTAATATATTTAAAGTAACAAGTTTAGCAGCCTTAGAGTTTTCTGCTAGAAAAATGTTCAATCCAAACTAAACACACCCCCTAAATCGTAATTTGTGCGAAATTGACAATTCAATCTAATCAAGCATTCAATTCTTTTCTGTTTTCTCAAAATTTTCTCAAAAAACAATTCAATTTCTTTTTTATTTTCCCTACATGTGACAAATAGGAGGATATTTCTTATAACTACGTTTGTATGAATAAATGCGTATATCTTGGGAACACGTTTTGTAAGAAAATACCTTAAGTTTATTTTTTACTTCATTAGGAAATACGAACAATGTATCCTTTAGAAATAAGAAAAATAAACAACTACATAGTATGATTGTTCTGTGGTTATATTTTAAAAATAAATAGTTTAATGAAAAAAAAGTTTGCTGACAGTATTTTATGAATTTATCGATTATTTTTTTTTAATTTATGTAAAAAGTATTTACAAAGGTTGCCATATCTTTTTCTTCAAATTAAACGTTAAGTTAAATTATTAATATAATATATATATAAATATAAATGTAGCTTATATTATATCATATATTTTATTGGCACATTATAAATTAGAACTCATTTTACGTGAATTTTTCGTATAATATCCTAATAAAAAGGCAAACCCAAAAATTTACCAACTTAAGCTAGCAACGTTCGTAGTCGAAACTGAAAATTATGGAAAATTACTCATTGGACATGCTGACAACTGATAATTAATATTTATTCAATACATTAATTACTTAAAATATTTTTATAAAACGAACTATAGAAATATTCTTGCATATCTGAGTTTTAAAATATAATATAGGATTTTTCTACGAATAGGTATTACCTACTTCTTTTTTGAAGTTATATTATCATTTTATAGATTGTGTAAATACTATTTACACAAACATTTTTCCAAATCGATTTGAGTTAATTTCCTTTAAATTGTTACGAAATAAATCAACTTCTTGAACTCTGAGAGATCAATATCCGAGTATATTCGTACAAAGGGCGCCGTAACGGAAAAGTCTTACGCCCTGCTGGCTTCTGCGGGGAATAAAGGCCCGAGCCAGGGGCGGTTCGGTGATATGGTATTATAGAACATCGTGTGTGATTTGGGAATCCATTAGAATATAGTGAGAATATTAGGATTCCATTACAATATCATTAACATTACACCATTATGTGATATAGTATTATAGAACATCGTGTGTGATTTGGGAATCCATTAGAATATCGTGAGAATATTAGGATTCCATTACAATATCATTAACATTACACCATTATGTGATATAGTATTATAGAACATCGTGTGTGATTTGGGAATCCATTAGAATATCGTGAGAATATCAGGATTCCATTACAATATCATTAACATTACAGCATTATATATCTAATAGAGATAATAATGAATATGTTGCGACGATTGGCGATCGAATATAAAATGGCAGGCTTTAGCTGAAGAAGTTCACATAATATTAGTTATGCCGTATTCTATAACATAGATTTTATGTTTTTTATAATAAATTTGTTATCGAGAGAATCTAAAATAATGTAGTCATTAAGCACATTGAATATGGTAACTATTGAACAAATTTTTCATGATAAGTAATTAGGCAGTTAATTTGAAGACAATGAAATTTTCCCTTTGTCCAGTAGAAAATATGTATTATGTTATTAATAGGATAACTTACCACCGTCTCCTGAGTTTTCGTCTTTACATGTAATAACGTTAAAATATTTTGACTTTATTAATGGACACAAAATAACCTAAATGTATTAATATTATCTATATATTATCGATAAATATAACTGAATATTATATTTCATAATTCTTTAAACATAAAATAATTGTACTTTATTTAAATTTTTTATTTAATCCACGTGACCACTGTTTTTTTTATAATTTGTGTATACAAATGTTAACCACTTATGAATATATATTTTTACACAAAAAGTTCTGCACGATTAATATTAAGATAGGAAATTTATATTAAGTGGTAATCAATTACTAACAAAAGTTAATTTTAGCTTAGAAAGAATTTTCAATGAAATAGCTTTACGATGTATTTTTCAAATCTATGCGTCCTATTAATGAATTTTCGTTGCAAAAGCAACATACGCATAGAATCTTTGAACTCGAGGGTTTGATCTTTCTTTGCTTAAAAAGCTAATTTCGGGTTTGCCTTTTCTGTTCAAGGAGGCACTTGCGTGTATTATAAATTTCGGATGACCGAAAATAGAGAAATGTAGGGAAATTTGTAAAAGGTCGCCGCAGATCCGAGTACGGCTCTGTTCGCGATTATTTCCGTCGATACTGGGGCGTGTAATTTACTTCCAAGTCTGAATTATTTTACTACGAAATTCGGAAGCTTGTTATTTTATGCTGGTGCGTGACACAAATACCGTTTCAAGCGCTGCCTTTGAAGATCGCGATCTTTGTTTAAATGTTGTCTTTCACTCATATTTATTGAGGCGTTATGTGTGAAAATGGGTAAATTCGAGACACAGAAGGAAAAATCATGTTTATAAAGCCTCTTATATCTAAATAAGCTACAGAAATACATATTGTATACTTGACGACATTATTTGGAACGTCTGAAAAATTATGATAATGTATTCGAAATATTATTTATTGAGTGGTAAGAAAGTTTTGAAAAAGAAAATTACGAATAAAAATGTGATGATACGTTATTGAATATATGTTTCTCATATAAATAGCTTCGTTTCTGTGAGGATTCAATCACTCGTCTTAATTAAAGATGTGATGATTCACATGTATAAATAAAAATAATAAATTGGTACAATAAAACTCCGAAAACTTAAGTATGTAGGTAAATATGAAGCATCCAGAGCCCACTGAGCGGACGATCAGTCAATCCATTTGCTTTGCCGATTTGACGCAACGGAAGTTCGGCAGCGGAAAATCCGCGCAGTGTGGCGCTGGCTAAGATAAAATTGTAGAATAACATGAAAAAAAAACACGCAAT
The DNA here is from genome assembly GCA_016648135.1 of Agrypnia vestita. Lineage (NCBI taxonomy): Eukaryota > Metazoa > Arthropoda > Insecta > Trichoptera > Phryganeidae > Agrypnia > Agrypnia vestita. The sequence continues at coordinate 120,307 of JADDOH010003419.1, read as the reverse complement.
GTAGCTACCTACTAAAAAGTAAAAAAATAATTTTCGGACAAAATTTTTTTGCTACACTCTTCATATAAAAGCATGGGCGCTTCCCTCCGTCTATAGAAATATCGTAAGCGCACACCATTTATTTGGAGAGTGAAGCAACAATTTTTTGTCCGAAAATTAGTTTTTTACATTTTAGTACATTTCAATATAAGCGTGTTTTTTAAAATACATTTTTTCATGTAGTATATATATTTTTTTATTTTGAATTATACTCACTTTATCAGTTTTTTATTCTTCCGAGTTATGAATCTGAATTGAATAATTGTGTAGCCATATTCTTCAATTTTAGTCAATGTAGTTTACGTCGCACATGTGTTAATTTGGATAAAATATTTATCCCTTCAACTAATTCATTGATTATATCCATCCACCTATCTCAATGCAAATGTTTTTTTTCTTTTCTGTTTGAGAAATAAAACTGTACACCAATGTGACTAACCTACTTTATTTTAATATGCCAAAGCGTAATCGCAAAAATACGTGATCATTAAATTAATAATTTCTTCTTCAAAAACAGCAAAATAATTTTGTGGTATCATTATTAATATAATTAATAAAAATAAACTTAGATTTCACCATTTTTGTACAGAAAATGTCAACATGTTTCAGAGCCCTTCGTCGGGATACATTTATTTCCTGATATTTTCATTATTTTGCATCGTTATGTATGTCGGATTAGTAAATTTATTTGTGGGTTGAGTTATATAAAAGATATTTACATTCATGAAAAGAAGATGAACTAAAAATAATTCAAATATAATTTTTCTGTACTGTAATTTTCAATAAAATCGTCTGGAAATTTTGAAAAAATATTCTTCATAAAGAAATACATTACCTTTTCCTTAAACCATTCAATTGTCGGTACGTCTTTTCAATTATACCAGCTGGTTTTGTACAGTGGAAGAGCTCACGATGAAAAGAAGGATGATAAAAGAATTCTCTCATTGTTGCCCGATTTCCGCAACAAATATTGTGCTATTTTTCTTTTAAATCAGACAAATATTTATTTTCGTTCAACGGCTTCAATAATAAATTATTTTTTGAGCCTGAATAAATTAATCGGGAAACAATTCAATTCCTCGTTTCATACTCTATGAAAAATATAATCATAATTCCAGGTGTATTATTAATTTTACATATGTTTCAACATCGACATTTAATTTAATTTCAAGGATAGATACAGCCTAAACGAGAGCTGCACTATGCCATTTGCTGGTTGAAAATATAAAATATTTACACGAAGTGAACCAGTTGTTTATCTATTTTTACTTACTATTCGATGTGTGTATATAATTGAGATATTTAAGAGAAACTGAATTGGAAATGGGCAAGTCGTGTTGCTCAGGAATCTTTTATGAACATTGGACATTGGAAACGATTCAGTGATGCCCGAGAGAAATGAATGAAATTTCAAAGGCTAATTTCTAATAAACTTAGACCTGTTTGTTGGAATTTAACGTAACTGCGAATCTCAAGATAATATGATTAAATGGAAGACCTTCACTTTTGGAAATCTTAACTCAGTGAATTAATGTGGCATTTTGATAATAACTTACTCTCTTGATATTATGATAATAAGTGGACCTCTTTCCATTTAAGAAAGATAATCGAATTACGCACATTGTTTTGTTGTGTTGGTGTTAATGTGTATAAACACAAACACAACGAAGCAATGTGTCTCGTGTGCAGGCTTAAACATACAAATCCGACTATTTTTCTTAAATAAAAAGAGTAATAATTGTGTGCTACGATCCTTCGCTCTATTTGTCCTGTTTTATGCAGGTAATATGGTGTTTTTTTATTCAGTCAATATTTGACATATTTAAAAAATATTAAATATGTCAAATATTTATTTCCCATTTTCTTAAATATTGAATCACAAAATAATGTGCCTTTTTTATGTATATTTGAAAGTGGGTATGGAAGTCTTTTTTTTTGTTTTTTTTTCATGTAAAAATAACGTCTCTAAGAGACAACTATCTTGATTAATGTTGTTCCCCTGGGGATAAAATCCAGTATTGTATTCTTGAAAATTTTTACCATACTCAATAGATTCTGAAGACACACAAACAAAGAGAAATAAGTAATTAGAACAATGAAAACCCAAAAGCTTCAATACCTCGGACATGTAATGAGACATCCAGGAAAATAAAAAATCTTACACCTCATAACGCAGGCAAGTCTGACCCCTGGAATCAGGGCTGAAAACCTGAGACAGTCATTTGCAGCATATTGAACAGCTAGGGCACACGAAGAAGATGCAAAAACTCGCATCCGTTTCACCAACTTATACGTTTCAGATATGTTTCCAGGATTATTAGATAATTAAACCAATGTTCTGTATCAGACACGCGTGTATTGCTATTCGCATCGGTTTTTGTGTAATGTGTGACACCATTTCTAGCGAACGTCTGCCAACAATAGAGACCAGATATAACTTAATATCTGTCCCGTCTCTGTCGCCCGCCGCCGGATGGGCGCGGCGGAGAGGGACGGAGATTAGCAGTTCTCAGCTTGAGAGCATTCGGATGTTTCGCTCGTTAAGACAACCAAGTTTACAGTTGTTCTAATTGTAGACCGATACAACATAATGTCACAGGGCTCCCGCTATTAATACGCACAATGCGGGGACATAACTCTCCGCTCGTGTTTCGGATACCTCACGGCCCGACGGCTTAAAGCTACCAATAATTGACAACTCTGCTCTATTGGCAAATGGAGAAATATTGATTACCTCGAATTAAAAAAAAATTGAGTGGGTGTTCTTATATACGCGCGATATACTTATTTAGCATACTAAAAAAAAAACACGTGCTGTGTTGTATACCTTGCGTTGGAACATATCTGGACTTAAGCTATATTCCAACTCAAGGTATACAACACAAAATAAAATTTACATTAATGATAGTTCTCCATAAACGGAATTTTTTTTAAATTAAATTTTAATTTAATATAAACATGAAAATAATATAGAGGTATCATTACTAGCTGCAAAATCTATGTATACCACGTCATGGAATGGACCATGGATGTCTCAAGCATAGTTCCTTTGAATATATGAAAGAAACTGATTTAGAACATATATACAATTTTCAAAATTTTGATAATGTATAGATATTCTTGGTTGAATTTGTGAACGATACATTGTATAAAGTGATCACTTAAGTCAACTTATACAGGTGATAAGCCCTGGAAAATCTTAAGACATTTATACATGTTTCCATGTAAATATTTTCGTCTCTGTGAGAATTCTACAATTAATCTCAATAAATAAATATTAGATTGTGAGTTTAGAAAATAAATAAATTAACGCCAGTTATTTTATTTATTTTCTAAACTTTTTTCTTCTAAATTTTCTGTATAAAATATTGACTTAATTATTACTGTTTATATTATTAAAATAAGTGGTTATAGTCTTGATATCAATTTTTTTCTCGTGGATTAAAGTTTATCAAATTCTACCTTTTTGTAAAATTCTGTAAAGTGTGTTTAAAATCGCGATGGTTTGGACTTGGTCGATCCTGGTAATAATTGGTCAATACAAACAAGCCATTAATTTATCCAAAGACCACCTGCTCTGTGTGGGCGAATCGCAGAACTTAAAGAACGAAAGTGTTTATCATTCAATAGGCATTCAAGATTTACTTCGCTATCTTAAAAGTGTCACAACTACTTATAAATGGATCGAGAGCAGCAAAGTTATCTTTTGTTCTTTTAAAATAGGTCTCTTTGGACATTTCTGACTCTCCCTCAAACCACGATTTAGTTTTGAATTCCATAATTTTTAAGTTTTGTATATATATTATAGCTTTGTACCTATTAATAAAAGAAAATATGTATTATTTTCTAACCTATTTTACATACAAGTACTTCAATATCATATTTAACCAAATATACATCTTCAACTTTAACATACAGAATAGATAAAAAATTCCCATAATATAATCATAATAAGTAATAATGGTTTTTTGCTTATCAGATTTTTTTACTTTATTTTTTATTATTTATTATACAGATTTTTCTTGTCATCGTGCCAAGCAATTTTGGGCTTGATGGCACGTTTCTTATTATATTTTTTACATGTGCATCTGAAACACTATTTAATTAAAAAATTTTTTTAAATAATACATATTACACGAAAGAAATAAGGTGAAATAATAAATGCAATAAAAGCGAAATAATAAAAGTAATGCACAATGTATTGTAACCTAATACGCTGTCACTGATTTGAAGTGATAAAATGAAAAGAAGTAATATATCGTATATACAGGGTTATTTGGAAAACATTAATAAACTCGCAGGACTATATTCCTGTCTAGATTATGAGTGGAAAATGTTCAAGCAGCCATGATCTAATATCAATAGTTATGGAATTATGCAATATCAAAATTTGCATTTCTTTCCAAATATTTCTGACTTATTTTTTACAAATCGTTGAACTATCATTACAGTAATTTATATCGATTACGAAAAATTATTTCGTTTCAATAAAAGTTAAATAAAATGCAAAAATCGTGGAGAAATTCCAATTGGAATTGGAAGGTTTTTATTATTTCATTTGACTTCCATTAAAGGGAATGAATTTTTAATATTCGATATAAGTTGCTGTAATGATTGTCCAACGATTCACAAATAAAAGGTTAGAAATATCGAAAAAATGCAAACTTAAATATCGCATATCATAACTATTGAAATTAAATCATGGTTGCTTGAACATTTTCGATTTATAATTAAACCAGGAATATAGTCCTGTGAGGTTATTAATGTTTTTCAAATAATCATGAATATAAGATTTGACTTAAAATTCATGTTATTAAAAAAATATACCTGCGTCTTGAAGCGCTGTCAATTTGACGAGATAGATATTAATAAGTAGAAACTCAATAGAATGTCAAAAGATTAATTGAACAGAATGAATTAAAAAAATAAATTAATAAAATGATTTTTATTTCAAGAATTTTTTAAAACGTGTGCACAATACTGTTTTTTCCACGAAGAAAAAGTAAGGCCAAAAAACCAAAATTAAATTAATTCAAAAACATGACATTTAATCAACACCTTGAATAATGAATAATAATGTCTAAAAGCCTGTCTACAAGAAAAGCTAATTTAATACTATTCGTTCTCACGAAGGCCTGGATCCCTAACCAAAGAATAGCATCGATCGCATATATATCAGATATCAGAACGATCAGATATGTACCTACGATAAAAACCATAACCATATTATTTGAACTAATGAGTTTTTTATGTAATTTTAATATTTAATGTATAAATAATCATTGTGTTTAAATATTTTAATTAAACTTTACTTTTTATTTAACCACACGAGATTAATAATAAAACTAACCGGTTTTAGAAAAATCGTTATCTGATTGATATTAATGATTTAACCGAAACCTACAATAATTACCATCTGCTTCAAATATTCGATTTTAATATATTAATTTAAAATACTTAATACATTTGTTTAGATTTTTTCTTTTAAAATTTAACTTGAAAATAAATTATTTTGGAAGGTTAATAGTAAGCTATCCAAATAATAAAATTAAATAATTAAGTATTCTGAACGATTAAGAGTTAGCGAGATTCTAAATTCTTAAACATATTGAATCCTGACGCGGAGCCAATGCAAAACCGATTCTCATTTCTTGCAGACATTTAGGTAGTTGTTACCTACTAACTGCTTTCAATGAAACAAATGGTCGCTAATTCGGCACCGGGACTAAATTAATTAAAAAAACTCCCAAGTTTCAAAAAAGGGGACAACGGCACTGTTGTAAATCGCAACGGCGACGTTCCGAGACAACCGGCTTTGAAGTCTTTCGTTAGTCGGAGATGTGAGGAGTGTGAACAATTCCCCGTCGGGTGGAATTCGCCATGCCGGGAGGTGGTCCCAGGATCGCGCGTTTACCAATTAGTCAGGGAAGTTTCCCGCAACTCTTTTCGTCTCGCTCCCACTCGTGTGGATTCTACCTTCGTGAGGGCGGAACCGGCTCGATTCGGGTTTGATTGTAATGCATGAACTTGGAGCAATTTGGAATAATCGAGAATATTACGGCTACCTGGATGCAGACAATTATATTTTAGAAGACTATATAACAATTTGAATCCACAATATCTCTACAATACACGATGCGCTCATAGGAGTATATTTATCTTAGTATTTATTGTTTCATATATGTGATGTGCAATAATTATTTATTTAACTAATAAATTGTCGAAGGTGACCAAATTTTGAATAACCCCAGCATCTCAAGGAATATAAAAGTCTGAATGGGTAAAGCCTTGATTTTTTTCTGTATGTATAGAGAAGAAATTATATTTATATAGGAAAGAAGAAAATCTTGATTTTTTGCATTACACAGAGCTAACGTAAAAATTATATTTTTTCATCAATCGATTTTAAAATGTTATAATAAAAAATGGGATGAACCAAACCCCTTTTTTAGGTGGCAGGTTTTTATAGTAGAGGTTTTTTTATTTTAAAAATTTCATTGCACATCAAGTCTCTTTAAGTAAAAACATATTTTTAATAAAAAAAACTACTTATTTATTAAGCTATTATACTTTCAGAGATTATGTAGTTGGATATTTTCGTAATTGTTTCAAAATTTTCCAAGAAATTTATGTTGATTCATGTTATGTTAGTCATTATATTTTGGTGGTCAGTGCTTGAGATCAATTAAAAAATACGCTAGTACAATCGAGTATTTATTTTGTATGATGTTGATTAATGATTTTTCACATCCAAAATTATAAAATTTTGAAAGGCTAGAAGTATTAAAATAAAAATGCCAAACATACACCTGCTGTTTGGTTTATAAACTATATATCGACCGTGAACTGCTAATATCTCCTATCTTCACTTAAGAGCTATCGGCTTTTATAATCATAGTAAAATAAATCGTTAATTTTTATATTTATATTATTTTCACAATTATTCAAAAGGTAAACAGAAATTAAACAAATTTTGTAGGATACGTAAAAAGGAGGAAGACAATATAAAGAGATCCTGAAAAATTAGATTTATGAAGAAAGGACATATTGGCGGTTTAAGATCGATATTCAAAAAAATATTTAAAAAAATTGCTATAAAAAGGTTGTATTCTCGGTTATGTAATAGTAACGTTGTAAGAATAAATATTTACATAAATATTTATACATATACATATATATACGAAATAAAATTTTATTTTAATTTAAGTTTATTTGTTTCAGATATGCTGTTGTCACTTAGATCCGCCATTCTCAGGTGTTACAAAATACGGGAATGCTCTGAAACAAGCGACGACGAATGCTGTTAGGTAAATATTTTTGTTATCATAACGATTGACAGTGCCGACACAACTCGGGTGTTAAAATTTTATATATACACGAGCATTGAAACATGTTGTATAACAAAATTATTTTAATTATTATAATTTGAATTACACTTTATTGTATTACTAGCCGTATATCCATGAAAAATCACCGAAAATTTAATGGTTCGTGTCTTTCCTAAGCCCTAGTATATATAGTAGATATATTTTTGATGGTCCACGAAGAGGCGGTGGTAGAAATGTCGCTAGGATGCCGCGCTGGCATTTGCGCGTCCGAGGTTCACACACTACTTCCAACCGTATAATTTCGTTTTTTAGCTGTAAGTTTGAACGAAATCATGTAATGAAAGTTATGGACAGATAGATAGACAAACAGGAAGAAATTATTATTACTGCCAATGTCTTTAAATCAATGTGGAGGTGGGCAGTGTTTTTCATCGTTGAACAGAAAATGTCCTATTAAAATTTACACTCAATTAAATTTTTTATGAAACATTAAGTTATTTTATCACAATTATGGGGTATAAGACAGCAATATCCAAAACATAAAAGAATATTTTGAATGCAGTCAACGAGGATTACCACTTTAAAATGTACTGAATTCTACATTTTATGTATCTACCCCTTCCAAAATCAATTTTCCTATAAATGTATAGACTGTTTCCTATAAAATCTCGAATTCAGTAAATAAATTAGTAATCCTTGATTTTTTTTGGATATTGCTGTCTTTACTTTTATATCCCACAATTGTAGTTTATAGATGAGCAGTCCATTTTGCCATAGATGTGATTTCTAACTTTTATAAATACAGATTGTTTTCGAACAATTCGGGTAAAATGAGTTGGGGAAGGAGTTTTTTCTGTAGTTAATGGAAATATTTACGGTATGGCTAAACGTTTATGAAATGTGATGTTAATCATTCATAGTTGTTTTCTCCGAATTGTTTTTATTTGGATTTCTTCGGTTTGTAAATTATTCATTCTCAATCCCTTCTGATGTAAAGAGTTTATAAGTATTTATTTATGACTGTTGAAATTATCTGATAAAATTATGTGATGAAATTTTGGTTGAAATTGGTTGATTTTTTTACAAGGAGGTAATATTTTTTATTATTTGCTCGTTGCACTAACATTATCAAGGTACATATTAAACTATTATTTTATTGGAAAATTTTCAAAAAAAAATTACCGCTTTCTTTCCCGCACAGCTCCTCCGCCATGACTGAGATGAACTTTCCCCAGTGCACGTTTGTCCTGGACAGAAACGGAGGATATGGACTAATTTATGAATTAAATATCTTAAATTTACGGATTTTTTAAATGCGATACGACATTTTTTTAATAACAATTGTAAAATGATTTTTTTTTGATAAGTGTTTTTTCCAAATCGCGTTTGCTACATTTGAGATACTATATTTCTTAAAAAGTACATGATCTTCCGCAGGAATGGACATAACATGGCTGTTTTTTTTTCCAAAATTAATATAATTATAGTTATATATGTGCCTTAATATGTGTCAATAACAAAATTAAAAATTACTTATCAATTCTCTGTTAAATATCACCCAATATCTTCCTCAATTTCAGGCCTATAGGGTGGCTTAGCCCGTTAACTGCACATGAACAAATTCATCTCACATCTAAGGCCATACAATCACAAATTAACACTGGACGCAATCTAAGTTTCTGAATATTTGAAGTACTTGTCAACCTGCCAAACCAGATGCGCCTTTGCCACACAAAACAAAGGAACACGCATACTAAATATTCAAGCTCGATATATTGACCACGATAATCCCATCAGCTTACCGCGGGGTGGGTCCGACCCACGACACTTCGGATGAATTCCAAACAGTCGGGGTCTCCTGGACCCGGAGGGCCTAAACTAAAGGGAGGGGCAGCCATTTCCCGAGGTATATAAATCAGCTAGAAATGGTGGCTGAATAAAACTATGTAGATACATATCCTTGAATGAGAATTTGTCTCACATTTTTTTTTGATAGGGATTTTATTTTATATTGAACTGTTTTTTTTTTCATAACATTCAATTCAATTCAATTCAATTCAATTTATTTCATGATAATATGTACATGACAAACAAAATGTTTAAGGCATACATATTAGGAAGTATATATAAAAAATGAAAATATTTAATAAATTAAAAATAACATAAAATCTGGTCAAAGGTGTAGGAGAATCCCGCCTCGGAAAACCCCCTCAGACACATGGAATATATCAATACCCAAAGCGATCTTGTTCAGCATAGCTGTGGCTCTTCCAACAGGCATAACCATCGGCAGGTTGGTCCTGTATATTGGAATGTGAAACAATCTATGCTGACGATGTCTAGTGTAATTATCAGGAACATACAAACCAATGCTCTGCATAATTTCAGGATTATCGATCATACCGCGCAACAAACGATAAAAATGTGTAATCAAATACACATTCCTTCTAGTCTCTAAACTATTGTAGCCAAGCATACCCTGGAGAAACTCGGTTGGGTAAAGCCAAGGATAATGCCCGTACTCTCTCATGTAGAGATATCTCAGAAACTTCTTTTGGACTTTCTCCACCATAAGAGAGTACTTGCCCTCATGTGGCCCCCAGATCATCGAGCCACTCTCGAGTCTACTCCGCACCAAGGAGTTGTAAAGAGTTCTGAGTACGCGGGTATTCTCGAAAACCCTGGCAGTACGCAGAACAAATCCTAACATTCTCAAAGCATTACCACTGATCATCTCTATGTGATCGTGAAATGTTAGCATAATTAACGTATAACATAACGTATAACATAATTTTTATATTTATATCTCGGATCAAGTTCTATATAAACAACACGATTACTGTATTTCTTAAAAATGTGAAAAATTTGTCAGGATTTATTATTGATAGTGTATAATCCTTAATCGGATCTGGTCTGAATCGTTGCAGAATGAAGGAGATGATTCTTCTTGAGTACACGATCCTTCGCTTGGATCTGAAGAGAAGTATTGTACTTTTCTTTGTCACACTTTGTCTTGCTCGAATCTGAAATGAGATATCTCATTTTGGTCATACTAAATAACAAATGAGTTTCAAACTCGTGGCAGAAAATAGCAGAGATGTTTCTCCTTTTAAGCGTTTATTGATACACATAAAATAATGTTCAAATGGTGCAAGGTAGCACCCTACTACGAACCCATAAATTATTCGAGCTCCATCCGCTAGATGGTACGTGAGCACAATCATTACATTTTGAAATGACACCTTGAAATATGTGGTTAATTAACAAAAATTCTTGCGTACGCAAAACAATCAATACATTTTATAACAATTTTTTGATTACTTAAATTACTTTCTTTTGTAACTGCAGCTGAAGTCACATTGTTTAGTTTTGTATCGCAACCCCTAAATGATGGAGCCGGGACTCCCCCACCCGGGACCCGGGTTAACGAACCGTTTTAAGACAATCGAGCCTCCGCAGCGACAGCCTCGGCGTTCTGGCCCGGAGCTGCGGGGCTCTACGTGTTTAGATTACAATTTCATGGGGATGTTTTAATTCCGACAGTGAAATACTTCTACTGTGTGATTTTCACTTTTCCAGTAAATCTCCATGTATAAGGTGTTCTAATAATGTAAACACATTAATTGCAAGCTAAAACTAAAGCAGTCGTACTCTTTTCTGAATTATTTATGTGGCATGGTTTTAAGATTTTTTGATACGTTAATATATATTTTTTTAATAAATTAAACATAACCAATTAGAAAGATAAACATAAAAAATCTATCAAATAAAAAAATACTATCGAGTCTGGAAGTTTTCTAAACTGAGGTAACTACGATTACTACATTATATTTAAGATTATCAAAAATTTGAAATATGCGTATGTAAACTCAAAAACTGGGGTTTTAAAACTATATGTTCTCATTAAATTTGAATAATTCAAAAACCTATTTTAAACCTTTGTAACCCGGTTTTCAATATGAGAGTGAATATCAAAAAATTTAATTGAAAGAGTGAAGGCATGTTTTTAATCGAGTGAATATTAAAAATATTTTTTAAATGAAAAAGTTTCAAATTGTTAAATGCTACAAAAAACGAATTTAAAAGTAAAGACCAGTCAGATAAACAGCAATTTTATTATTCTTGTAAATCAATACAAAATTTATATGCACTATAATACTACTATAAGCGGCAACGCGCTGTTAAGCTGCATAATTCTTTTTGCTATTTTTCAAACTGTGATTCATTTATATGGTGAATATTTGCAATCAATTTGGCGAAAACTGTTTTATTGATTTCTACATTATTGAAAAAATTTCGTGTGTTTTATAATGCAAATATTAACTTTGTGAATAATTTATAAATTCACATTAATTGAGTAAAATGAAATACGAATCTATTTTTTAATTTGATGTTTCCCTATACACGATTGTATTAATAATTGTTGAACAGCTTCACTTTTTGTTTACTTATGGATGCGCATACGCAATAATACTAAGTATTATCAAACTATACTATGTGCTTGTATTATGATAACAGGTTTAGAACAAAGCACAATATTAAAAATATAAACATAATGAAATATGTATTTAATACAAGGACTTATCTCAGATATAATACGATCTATAGCGCACAAGAAATTGAAATCACATCGATTCATCTGTGCGATAAAAATTTATATTTTTATAACATTATCATAAGCAAACGAATAAAATGTAAACTAGAAACATTTAAACCTTCCTTTATTAAAATGAAGATAATATATGAAGTTTTTATCCATATTCATTCATATTATTGCAACATCATCGATACGTTTTCCACCACCGTGTACTTGAAACAACAAGAGTAATGAGCGCGAATTACTCCTTGTTTGGTAAACATTGTAGGGATGAAATAACGAATTTTGCACTTGATTTCATATCGCTTCGTGCGGAAGTAATTTTCAAACAGAACCAGAATAACACACGAGTACGTATAAGCTTCAATAATAGTATATTCTATTTCATTGGCCATTTACATAACGTTTTTTTTATATATTTTAATAGATGTGTACCTACTAATTTCAGAAAAATATAAACATAATAAAATACGCATTTAATACATGGACAATTATTCAAAAATACATTCTTATTGTGAAGTTGCACTTTTTTCAGAACAAAGTTCTGTGAAATTTAAAACCAAATTAATTAGTCAATCAGAAAGACATATAGAAAAATTAAATCCTTGAAAAAATATTAGGCTGCTACCGGGATTCGAACCACGGATCTCCTCCTATCCGGGGCAGGGGCGCTATCCAATTACGCTATAGCGGCCTTGTAGATTTCCGTGAATATATCGTCCTTATCTGTAAGGCTCATAAAATAATTTGTGCCTACCGTACCAGAAAAAGTGGATTGCTTTAAAAATTGATAATAAATGTTGATCAATTAATAAATGAGACTTACAGATGATAGGGTCAATATATATACGGAAATCTAAAAGGCCACTATAGCGTTATTGGATAACGCGGACGCTCCGGACAGCAGGAGATCTGTGATTCGCATCCCGGTAGCAGCCAAATATTTTTTCGTGGATTTGATTTTTCTCTGTCTTTCTAATTGATCAATTTGGTATAACAGCATGATTCAAAATCCACAATAGTTAGTTAATGATTTAAGGTGTTGCATTCTATAGAGCAAAGTATCATATTATTTGTTTTAAGATATAATATGTATTAAATATGAGCTTAGATTTATTTGATTTCAATAGATAGAAAAAAAATGAGTTGAATAAAACTTTTTTTTTGATTCCTTAGAGTCAGAGACTAAACCGCCTACGCCATTGCTACAAGTGTTTCTTAAATCTCTTAAATCATATTAATTACTTACCTTTTTTAAAACGTTTTACTTATATTCCTTTTTTACTTTTTTACAATTATTAATTAATTCATTTTAAATTATTGGATTGGATGAGTCACATGAATCGGAAGAGTCGAAAAGTCTGGCGAAAAATCCTCTAACATAAAACTTATTCTTTGTATTGTATTGGAGCGCATTTTTTATGTACAATTTTTTAAATTTTTGAATAAAATATTAAATTTTATGTTTCGAGTCAGTAATTTTATAGTAAGTTTTATTTTAAAAATTATAAAATATATGAGCAGCATCAATATTTTTTTATTATATTATTGAAGTGGTGCGAAATAGGAGGAATTTATAAAATGCAGTTTAATTTATTTGACGTAGATTCGGCAAAAAATCATTATTGCAAATATAAACTCTTTTTGTAGACATACATGCTGAAATTATAACTGAATACATGTCACCTTAACTTTTTTATTTATTCTTGAACAGACATTTATCCTCAGAAAATGTTTTTACTTGTATAAGCGGTCTTAATAATAATAAAAATAAATAAATATCAACTCTACCTGTCATCGAATTCATTATTTTCTATATAATTTATAATTCAATCAATAGGTAAAGATCACTGTTAATTTTTTATTTATTATAATAAGCATTATTAAGTGTATTTAAATATGACAATACGAATTAGGTACTCAGAAATCAACAGACCACCATTGCTTACAAACTTGCAGCGAGTGCAAATTGGTAATTCAAAAGTGGCTCCCCCAAGCATTTAATAATACACACAAAATTCTTTCGGAATATGTCACCCGAGATATTTCTTTGCACTATCGAAATGGTCCCTAAATATCTGTCCGGCTGTCATGTAAACATAACGGCTGTCCAAAACAACAGGACGCCGCCAGACTTCACTCCGGGCGCGTCACCTCCCAGCGCCACTTCCTCCGCGAGGCGTCGGCGTCGGGACGCTATTTATAAGGCGTCGTTACACGCTCAAACACACTGCCGCGTTGAAAGGTCGGCCATTACGCGGAATAGTTTTAAGAGCCGTTTTACGGTGGAAATGTGATAAGTGCGCTTCCTCGTTTGTAACACGTAATTTGTATGATTTAATTGTTGGAAATATGAATCATTTGCGTCTGGAGAAACTCACTATGTTTATATATTCAAATTGCCATACTTTAAAGATAGTTTATTATGGAATTATCAAACATAATAATTTCATTGTCTGTCCGTCCGTACGTCTGTCTGTCCCCGTAACTTCGGCCGTACGTCTATCTGTCTCCGTAACTGCCCGGGCCACCAAACCCGAACGGCCGATTAAAGCATGCGGCTATGGCCGTCTCTCCGTAGACCGCCAAAAGATGTTATAAATATATAGAAGAGTGTTCCGTCATTTTTGACGGTAAACAGCTAGTTCTCATAATAAGTAAGGAAATATTATTGTTGTCTTCATCATCAGGCATTGTATATCCACAACTGGATTAAAGCCTCTCCAAGTAACAACTACAATACATATTTAAATCTTGGCAAATAATCATTAAATAAATTTATCAATCAATTAGATAAGACATACAGAAAAATCATATCAACGAAAAAATATTCTGGCTGTTACCGGGATTCGAACCACGGATCACCAATCTATCGCATTACAAAAAGTCGATTGCAAAAAATGGATAATATATGTATGTGTTAGTCAATTAATAAAAAAGAGACTACATTTATAACTACTTATTATTTAGACCGTTACGCAGGTAAATGAGTGCATATCTAGAATTCAACATGAAAATGTACACAATAGTTTATGCTAGAGGGTCGACGGTTGAAATTTTTACTCCCTTTCTATTAACTCATACCGTCTGCTTGCTTGCTTGCTTGTCTGACGAAAAAACTTTGGATCGATTTTTAACCCTTTTCCCGTAATCCAATCGTGCTGAAACTTTGCAAGCAGACTCATGGCGATGATAAAAGTGATCTAAAAAATTTTAGTTTAAAAAAAATTTAGCAAAAATATGATCATTTTGGATTTTTCGAAATTTTAATGATTTTTTCAAATTGGAAATTTTCTATTTAAAAATAACAAATGAGTAATTATCCCGACGCGCGTATAGCCACGAAACCTCATTAAATAAGAAAGGGAGTATAATAAAAACTTGATTTTTATGGGTTAGTTTTTTGTGCAGTTTTAGCTCAGTATTTCTCATCAACGGACGCTGTGCGCGTTGTATGGAAAGTACAACTGTTTCGCACAACGTAACGTTCAAATACAATGTATCTAACTGTTTTCAAAATATGCAACCTAAATCCCTACTCACATTTTCATCTATGAAAACATCTATGTACTCGGCATGATGAAAATTCACGGCTTAAAAATTGGCTCAACAATAAGAGCACAGAAAGCGAAATAAAAAGCTGGGCAATGAAAAGAGCTACTCAAAAAGACTTTAGATGCAACAAAAAGTGTGTTGTGTGGACCACGTTTTTTATCCAACCACTTTTTTCTCGAAACCATATTTTTCAGACTGATATACAACTTTGAACCGACAATTTATTTCTGTTTGATTTGAAATTTCCTATAGTTATTTTTGATAAAATTATTAGCTTATTTATTTATTAATCAACGCCCAAGTGAGCTTTTGCAGTACAAGAATATTATAAGGATTTTTAAATACCAACATAATACATATTAAAATAAATAAACGATATAAAATGTAGCAATATAAAAAAATATAAAATGAACTAGATATTATATAAACGATGATTAGTACACAAGCAAAAAGTAATAATTAGAAACCTTTAACAAATTAATAATAGAGTAAAATAAAGATAATTAAACCAATATATCAGATACATAAGATAAAAGATTTATATTTTAAAAATTTTCCCTTAAAATAATGGTTTAATTTAATATTTGTGTGCCTTAATAATAACAAAATTAATCATCTCCTTGTAAAAAATCATTGAATTTTCAGTCAAATTTCCACCTCCTAGGGTAGCGAAATACCTTTAGACTTAAAAATAAAGTTTTGAAATAAAAAAAATCATTCACATAAAAGGATGGATTTGTCGCTAATTAGCGAAAATAGTTATTAAATTTTGCTATTATAATTACCTATTACGATTGAATATACAAAACCGACGTCGAGAGCACGATTTTCATCCATCTTCCATATTTGTGTTGATATATAAATGTGTTCTTGAGCTCGATATATCCAGGACACGTAGCGGAGTTACATTTATCAGATAAGTCGACCGAAGATGGCAACATATTGCAACTGATCGAATTTGGCACAGACATCCCTTGTGTGCGGGGCGATACATTTAATAAAGTACCTACTCCGGGTGCACGAGTATCGATATTGGTGTACGGGAATATTGCTACATAACTTCGGCTAGTGTCGTCCCCACATCTGTACGTACGTGCCGGTACCCGCGTAGTTTATCCCCACCCCTTCACTTACCTGTCGGTGTCCATAGAACATGCAGGTAGCTGCCGACTACGTCAAGTTACGGAACTAATATGATTTAAGCGATTACAAGGAATATAATGTAAGCCCCGGTGTTAACCTACGACAAAAAATATTTTAACTTCTTTTAACATCTTTAAAATGTCCCTTTTTTTGTAAAAAACATGTAATTATAAGACTTTTTTATGAATTTAATGAAAGTAAAAAAAGATTTTCATGCATGTGAGGTTTACTCATTTTATTTGAAGCCATGTATATTTTCTTTATATTAGTTTCGCCGCCGTAGGTGTGTGTGAAAATGTCTTGGAAGTGAAAATTAACACACTTCCCGTCATCCAATCGAACTGAAATTTTGGATGTCGAATCGAAGTCAATGACAACGCATTTTGACAACTTTATCAGTATGCACGGTTAATGTGATTGTTTTCGTTTATTGCGAAAAAAAATCGACGACAGAGAGATCGATTCCGAAAATTTCAAGTTCTCTAGACAGGCGCAGTCCGCCGACGTCTTTGGAAATACGTTCGTCGCCAGACGTCTCTCCTCCTCAGAATTGAGTCGAATATCAGCTTTTTTCATTTTGACCCGAAAAACCACTTTGCAACGCTAATAACTTTGCGAGTTTTCGTCCAATCCTGAAAACGGAAACATAGCTCGCAATAGCACGCATCAGGTCTATAGGAAATTTTTATCCGAATTACGTGTCTACGGAATTGTGTTCGTTTTAGAGCTTTTTTTGCTGTTTCTTATACTTTTATATGCTGCTCTGCGACATGTTGGCCAATTTTAATTATAAAAAATACTAAAAATTCCTTCCTTCTTATAATCCCAAGGAAATGATTTATTTATGAATCTGTATGATGAAAAGCCAACATCAAAATGTTTTTTTATCTGTACCTACATCTGTACCTACATCTGTACCTACATCTGTACCTACATCTTTTCACTTCCGAAACAAAATTTCTTTTACCTAATTAAATTAATATTTTTCATATCTAAGTACTAACGTAGGTAAGGTATAAATACAACGTTTCTTATACGGTAATAATACTAGAATTATGTTTTTCAAAAAAATACTTAAGAAAAATAATTCAAGTAATAGGTATTTTAAATTCCATCGTATTTTATTGCAATGTTGCTTTTTTAGAATATAGTTTCTTTATATATAAAACAAATTGGATGAAGCAATTAGATTGATTTATCTTAAACAATCACAATTTAAGGTTTGGAGAAATTTCGGGTTCCCAAATAACCCGGTAGTTTCAGTGGTAACCAAATAATTTTTTGAAAGATATATTTCTTCTGCATATCTTTTTACTTGATATTTTAATATATTACGAAATATTGTTATTGACGGAATAAAATATTATGTATAAATATACACAAATACACATGTAGTTAGATGCTGGCATTAAAATTTTTAATCATTATTTTTTTGCTGGAAAGATTTTTCTGTATATATTTTTTCTAAGTTTTTTATAGTAGTGTATTTTTTATAGTACTCTTTTTCAAAATTAAAATGTTAACCAAATAAAAAGGTAAAGGTTCATTTGAATAAAAATTTTTTGCTCTACAGGATATAATGTTTGATTTTACGCGAAGTTTATTATTATATTTAAAAAGAGGCCTTTAATTCAGGTAAACAAAAGTGAGTTTGATACCGTTTGGCACAGAAAACTTTTATAAAGATGGCAAAAAGTTGTTAATAATAGAGAGCCTACATTATTGATTAAATTTTTCAAAATTTTTTGGTGTCCTCTTCATAAAAAGAAACGGACACAACTAAAGTTTATTCCCAATATACCTCATTGATTTTATTCCTTCAACATAAAGTTTGTATAATTATGCGCAAGTTTCTAAGTAAGTTCTTACTTGAGCATACAGAAATTTAGAAACATTACGAATTAAAATGCTAAAAGTAAATAATGTCAGAGCTAATCCAAGTGTAGCTTACTTTATCACTTAAAGCTCGCCAACTCCATTATTCCGTCACCCGGGAGTGTCGGGGACCCATTGGCAGAATATTTTGGCCCGCAACGAGAGCTTTGGGACCCCATTCTTAGCATACTTCGTACCGCAGCATCCCATCGGGCTTTAGGGGCTTACAGAGGTCGGACTGGAAAGCTTTCTGTGTTGCTCCTCCTGAACTTGCCGCAGACGCGGCATCTGGGACACATGAAGTCACGCTTTGTACTTCAAATTATTAATTCACCAACGACATTATTAATTTTTATTATTGCGACAAGGTAGCCAAAATTTCTCTCTGTTTCAAATGTTGAAATAATTTTAACTTAAAAGGATAAAAATGCTAAGGCAATTCATTTTGAAAAGTGTAATTTTGTATAAAGTATAAAAAATATCTAGAAGCTTGGATACTTGATGCCAACAGAGTATATTACTATGAAAAAATAACAATAATTCAAATACAAAATTCTCGGTGTAACAATGTTGCTAACGACGCCAATGGCGCTACGCTAGGATGGCGATGGCCGCGAGTTAGTAGGCAGTAAGCGAACGTTGCCATGTGGTTCTTTTTACACGAATATTATTATTACAAATATATTACAATTTCGCGACATTTTTATTTATTGTAAAGAATAAAAAGTTGTTAAGAATTTTTGGCATACATTAATACACATGGCAATGACCGACACATGGCAGTAGCTAACGCCGCCATGTGGTGCTTTTTACACGTATATTATTATTACAATATATTACAAACATATTACAATTTCGTGACATTTTTATTTATTGTAAAAAATAAAAAGTTAAGAATTTTTGGCATACTTTATGGCATATATTCGCGCAATAATTTCCACAACGTAAAAATATATTTTTCAATATAATTATATTGAAATTAATGTTTGACAAGAAGTGCTAAGCGCTTGTAGGAATGCGAATGGAGTTTATCCATATTGGTTATGGAATCGCTTTCACTGTCGTATAATAGATTTTTATCATTTTAATGATTTTTTGTTTTTTTAAACTTAGATTAGTATTAAGGAAATTAAACTCTTTTGACTGTAGGTGTCCATATTATAAAATACTCCGTTTCATAATTTGTTAGTAATTACATTTTTGTTTTGCCATTTATCATATTATAGGAGGTATTATTTAGCTCGAGGTCCCTTAAATAAGGGTGAAATCGCCAAGTCTCTGACCCTTACCTGGTTTAGGGTAAACACCGCAAATAGACCGTATGAAGTAAATCAAAACTCGGTTACAGTGAATAAAGAGGCAGTCAAATCGAATCAGGTGTTGTAGTAAGCATATGTGAGATACTTAAACTGTTTTAAAATAGAATTATATTGTCTTTATGGAGCAATTTAAATAATGTGTTATTTTAATATAACAATCAATTTTTGTTTTCTGATTTATAATTATTGATTAATAATTATAAATCTTAAAACAACTGAATTACTGAATTACTGATACGTACATTAATTATTAAAAGTTATAAATATTAATGTTTTCTGAAAGATAAATTAATACCTGATTTATGAATGTAGAAACCTTTGACAGCAGTAAATTGAAAAATACAAATTAAAGGTGAAAATGCTGTTATAATCCATTTCTTTTAAGATATCTGTCAAGTTGACTCAAAAGGAAGTGTCTTGTGATAGCGTCCAGCATGCGAGAAATTTCTCATACAGTTTCATATAAATCATGGAAATCCTCCCATTCATATACTGCACTTTATCACACAGATGAAAAGAGAAATCTCACAATCCCCGGCGACTCAGTGCGGCACTAAGATATCTTAAATTCTAAGCCAGGATTACGAGCGGACATTTCACATTCGGATACTGAGTCAGTCCTGAGGTGTTTGTACTTCAACCCCCATCTTCAGGGTGTCTTCGGCTGGTCCGGTAAGCCCATCATCATCTCCCAGGACCAAATCTGGGATTAGTGAGGCGCGGGATCTCTTTCACGGTCAGAAGGGGTAACCTGCGGACCCGGGCTGGTTAGGAATCCTCATGAAGTTCAAATGAGGGTAAGGGCAATAAAAATAAGCTCGCATCGCGTAAATTCGAAAGGTACGTACATACATAGTTAATGCCACCCTAAAAGCTGTTAAATCGCTTTGTGAGAAATATTTATGAAGGAAAAAGTCTATCAATGGGGTTTATCTCTATAAAAACGATAACAATGTTATGGGACAGATTTATTTCAAATCGAATTAGCAGGCTTTTCTTTGTTATGTAAAATAAATACGGATCATAATAAATCATCCGAGGTGTTGTAATAAAAGATTGCAGATTTTGAAAACTGCTTGGCACATAATTTTTTTACGTTTTATAGAATTTACTTTCTTGATATTCTCTTTTACTTGAAAATAATATTTCATTTTATTTTCGGCATTTGCTCTATTACAATTTTTGTTAGTGAAGTTAAAAGAAATCCAGAAATCAAAATACAATTACTCTGTGTAATAATATCTGTCGCTAACGTTACCAGATGGCATAAATAATAATGAATTATTATTTGCGCCATCATTAATTCTCTACATAATAATATCCATCACTAATGCTATCAGATGGCGCAAATAGTGATGAGGTATAAAATGCAAAAAATTTATAATTATCTGTATTGTATATGATTGTCTATCACTGATGCTACAAAGACGCTAGTTGGCGCTTTTCTCAGAGCGCTTTTCTTTTCTTTTAGCTTGCGCCCGAAATATTTACAGTTAAAATGTACATAATTTTTGACGGGTTGTAATCAAAATTTTATCGTTTCACTATTCTTTCATTACATTTGCTCACAGAATCTGGATGGTTGTAAATACTTTAGAAATAAATTGGTTGTCAAAATCATTTGCAGTGGTTTTGAAGACCGACGAAGTGTACTGTAACTTGAAATAACTATTCGCTTTACGACAGTGGCAGTGTGTTCAGTTGCATGCACTATTCACTTCCTATCCGGGAGTTTGCGAGTTAACTTTTGTGTTAATACCCTCGGCCCACCCTCCCCGGCCAAACCCCTGCTTTGAAAAGTTCTATTAGTCCCTCACAATAAAGGAAAATACCAGGGATGGTTCGGTTTCTTGACAACTGACAAGAAGTAAAAATTAGATCAGACTAAATCGACGAGTAGCACTTAATACGAATTGTTAACTGCAAATTATCATTACTCTACGCGATCCGCAATCAACAATTCGATGGTGTACATTTTGATATCATAGATGTAATTTTTTTTTTTTTTACCAATTAAAATCTCTACGTGTGATGTTAAGCTACATGCATGATTTAAGGCACTTTTAGATCTTGCAGTAATGCTACAATTTATGTGGGAAATAATACGTCATATATTAGAAATCATTTCTTTTATGAATATAATGATTAAAATAAAATAAAAATAAATAAAAAATATAACGAACGAATATAAAGAACTTTTATGAATATAATGAAAAATAAAGAATAAAATAAAAGAATGAAGTATACCGTTCTGGTAAATCTTGACCTCGTCACGATATTTCCTAGAACAATTCAGTCCTCTTCAATCCTGGATTTTTTAGACAGTGAATGGTAACCACTGCTTATCCAGAATCGTTTTATAAGCAAAAGCCCTCAAATCGGGCCTGCTCATTCCTCGCCTGGTTGACATTTTTTAGATACTACTAGCAAGACCGTGCTCCCCCGCATGGTCATAAAACCATTCACAGTCCGTCTCAGAGTGACTCACGTCTTTATTAAAAGAAAGAAAGAAGCGAAAATTGAAACGGAAAAATTGAGACGGATGCATACTCGTGTATCATTGAAGACGTTGTTGCTGCATCTGGCCTTCCTGACATCCTACTCTCGGATGGTCTTCAGCAATGACTTTGGCGACTGTTATTCGCTCATTATTTTCACATGACCTCATCACTTAACCTAATATAACTTGTGCGAGTATAGGTATATAGAAACCATAGAGCCTTTATACATCTGGTGTTATGGTGTTGTTAAATAAAAGTGGTGTCTAGAGACAAAGATGTACCGAGTGGGTAGTTGAGATAGCTTGGAGTTGTGGCAGTCGACTGTCGTGCTCTGAGGGTGATAAACTGAAAGAAGGATACTACCATCATAAGGAAATGGAAGCAAATCTTGCAGTCAGACTCGCCTAGACTCGCTTGAGTTTTAACGCGGCTAATGATGGTTAAATATTTTTACTCCCTTTCTTTTAACTCGTGGCGTCTGATTGTTTGGTTGTCTGACGAAAAAAATTGGATCGATTTTTAACCCTTTTCCCGTGATCTAATCGAGCTGAAACTTTGCAAGCAGACTCTTGGCGACGATCAAGAGGATCTATTAAATTTTCGTTAAAAATTTAATAATTATATTATAATTTTGGATTTTTCAAAATTTTAATGTTTTTTTTATATAACTGTGTAAGTTGTATGAAAATACTCCGACGCATCTGGTAAACACGAAACCAGAAAATGAGAAAGGGAGTATTGTAAAAACTTGGTTTTTATGGGTTAGTTTTTTAAAACAAAATATATATTTTTTGAACGATATCCATATAACTTTGTTGTAACATTATTTATACGAATAAAAAAAACTTGAATTAAATCACCATTTATCCCAATTATAATAATTTCGTTATCTGTCCGTCCGTCCTTCCATCAATGTTAACTTCGCGTAACGTCCGTAACTTCTTTAAAGTATAAAAACTTTTTCTTCTTCTTTTTTCTTTCATTTTGTTATTTTTTTTTATAAATAAATAAATAAATAAAAGTACCATCATTTTTGATGAGTGACAGCTAGTTGAGTAATAAACATGTTTCGAGATTAATAAAAGATAAATTTTCAAAAAGTGTTAACGGCAAATTAAATATTATCAGTATCCAAATCCATTTTGCAAATAGTTGTCATTTAAGATTGTTTTCGCATTGGTTCCTAATTAGTAATTCAACTCCCATGTATTCATTCTACTTCTACTTCCAATTTTACTTTTTAGTATGCGTTGTATCCGAATGAAGGGACCATTGTCCCCAAAACATGTTGATAATTCAATAAATAGTGGTTTATACATAGTATTTTCTTGTTATTAACATAAATAATGTTACTTCAAAGTCATTTTTCAGTTATTGAGGAAACTAAATTTATCTCATCTTTGTGCATTTTTCATAGATGACACAAAAAAAAATAGTGGCTGACCTTCAGCATGCTGTCAGTTCCCTTAGTATTGGTTGGTTCATTTGGGAGACTGTCAACGTATGATTACATAATTAGCGCATCATGTTAGCCGTTTAGTTAATTAATAACTAATCAAGCGATCCGTTTCAACAGTCTCCGACACATGTCGTATATACTCAGCATCTAGGTTCTTAGTTTTCACTTATATCTATAATTGAATCACCGCCTGGCTTGCACGTAAAAATCTAAAAATATTAGTTTTTTTTTCAAAACTAAAATTAAAAAAATATTTTTAATAATAAATAATAATTGATTGTTTCATATTCTGTCACAGGTTACTTCAATCAAATAACTTACATTATCATAAAAATGCATTTTATTTTTAATGTTATTGTTTAGTATTTTAAAGATCCTTACACAAATAAATAGTATAAAACATCATTATTTAATGATTATTCCTTTTAAATCTTTCTATAAAATCATAATAATAAATAAAAATTGCCGTAACATATCTTCTATACTACTCCAGCAAGATTACAAAAATTTTGCCATAATGAGAAGTTTTTTTCTTTATCATAGTTATATAAGCTGTTTTTCTGCTGCTATTAATTATTTATAATAATAAAAATAAAACACAGTATAAAACCACTATTTATTGAATTATCAGGATGTTTCAGGGCTAATGGTACCTTCATCAGAATACAATACAACGTATACTAAAAAATAAATTTTGGAGTATCGAAAAAAATATTTTAAAAATATATGAGACATAAATAACAAATAAATAACTCGTGTGAACACAAAGATAAAAGGAAACTATTTGCTAAAAAAATGTTTATTCATAAAATTTAATTTGCTGTTAACACATTTTCTAATTGATAAATTTTAAAATTTATCTATCCGTAATCCTACATTATTTGTATTTAAAATTTTCAAACTCTTGTTAATAATAAAAGAATGGTTTGTTTAAAAAAAATTGTTCATAATTTGAGGCGTTCTCGATTAATAAATGAAGTATTAAATATTTCTGATGTATTACTTTTGATATAATGTCGAATCATGCAAATCAACGAAGCCATTTATATCTGTTTTAAATCTAGATTCAACAATACCTTAACTCTATTTATTATTACAAATAATATCTGTTGTTTGAAGTTTTCTATATATTTGTGAGATAAATGACAAGGATAATTGTCAAATATCTCGTAAGGATAACTGTTAAATGTCTTGTTAGAATAACTGTGAAAAAATACTATTGTTTGAAGATATTTGTGAGATATACACGGCAATGATCAAAATCCGGAACTGGAGACTGGTGACTTTGGCGGCTGGCAGGAGGTCCATACCTCCAGCATCCCGAGAGTAAGTGATCTCTCATTTCCACTGATCCCACGGCGGCTCATCCATCACCTACCCACACGCGCTCGGAGGGTGACTATGGACCAGGTGTCTGATGCCGTATTCAGGGAAGTCCCTACAAGTAACGGTTTTTATGTCTACGTTATGTCTCAATGAGTAATAGCTTATTTATTACTATTTATTGAGATGTAACTCTGTATATCATACACGCCAATAAAAATGGTGATTTTTTTAAAGGTGATTTTAAACATTAAAATGAAATATAACACATAAAAATCATAGTAATGACCAAATAAAGATAATTCGAATAATAATTTTATGTCATAAGTGCTTAAAAATGATTTCGATACAATGATTTTCAAAATGAATTTACACAACTTGCAAGCGTTGTTCTGGCGTACTCATGGTTAAATGGCAAACTAAAAGCACAAATCAGCTGTCAGTTGTCAAATTGGCTGTCACTGTAAAACGTGTTGAAATTTCGAGAAACACACCTCTTAAAAGAACATCTCGTATTTAAACACTAATGGCAAAAAATGTTTTTCCAATAAGCCATTATCACGTTTTTATGTGTACCTACTAATGGCGAAAAATATATTTTCAATAAATCCATTATCACAATTTTAATGTGTTTTATATAATTTTAGAGCTGATGATGATGGACCCTGCAATGGGATCCAAAAAAATTGCCAGAAATGTCAGATATAAATGGCAGAATATCCCAGAAAACCATACATAAGATTCTGAACTTAATTAAGATTCCGAGATTCTTAAGAAGATAAGAACTTAAGATTCTGATTTAATCATAAAAATATACAGGCTGTAACAAAGCTAGTCCACAATACTTTACAGGTAGATTCCTACATAATAATCCTACATAATAGTTAAAAATGTCGCTGAGGCAATAATTTCATAATATCAATAGTTATGGAGATGAATCTTGCATTTTTTTTTAACGTTTCATTTTTCTATAAAACTTTGAAATTTCACTACGGTACCTTATGTCGAATATTAAAAATTCTTTCGCTTAAATTCACTTCAAATTAAATTATTTCAACATTTTTTTGATTTGTATCAAAACAAATGAATATTTAATATTCGACACAAGTTACTGTAATGATAGTCCGATGATTTTAGCGGAACAATATAGAGCGTAGCCTGTAATCTTTATATAAACGTCGTAAGATGTATTGTATTTATATGACTATTTGAATCATAAAAAGTTATAATTTTTTTATTAAATTATTTTTAATTCTTTTTTACAATATACCGATTATCCAAAGGCCGATTCCCAAAGCCGCCAAAGGCCAAAAAAATTCGATATTGTAGTCCTAGTATGATATTAAAGAACAATATAATAGGATTTCAAGATAATAAACAGAATTGTATATTGCAGAATATAAATTAACATTTCAGTTAAATGATATCAATATATATTAAAAGTTTAGAATACTAGAATATTTTGAGTATTTCCAAATTTTTCAGAACAGTACTGGATTTTTGTCACAGGGACATCATTAATCAATCGATATCAATAATCAGTCAATCAATCAAACAATCAAACAATCAAAATCAATAAATAAATATAGAGCTGAGGATTGTTGCAACACATATACGAAACAAGCCGTATAATTAAAATATACACAACTTCCAAAAATCTAGTAGACATGGTATTCTATCATGGGTGGAAATGGCGAACGTTACATTGTGTAACGTTACATAGGTCGTAAGCCCTATGTACACCCGAAGACTTCTATACCTACTTTCCCATAAAAATAGAATTTTGTCTCTGTGAGACATCTATAATATATTGATTGATTTAGAATACTAAGTCAAGTAGTAGTTCTTTTTCCTCCACATTAAGGATCAGTGCATCATAAAATTTATTTTTTAAAATCTGAAAAAAACACCTTACTGCATAGCAGGCCAGGGGCGTGCAATCAAAACATTGAAGCATGAGTTGTAGATAAATAAATATTACAAAAAAAAGAAACTTTATCTCAATCTTCCTGACAGAATTTCACGTTTTATTAAAAAATGGTAATAATTTGACAAAACTGACCAATAATCGTTCTGAAATTTAGCAGAGAGACGTATTTCTGATGGCAAGACAATAATCATCGAACATTTTAAAAAATAAGTTCAATTATTAAAAAAAAAATGTAAAATGCTGGTGCGTTATTTTATTGGATATTGTACATGCTGGTGACATCTGTCGGTTTGTATTATTATAACAATGACGTTAAAGTTTAGAGGTTGGATAATGGCATTTGAAAATGTTCACTAATAATAATATTTACTTGAGTTCTTAGTTCATATGAAGACACAAGATAGATATCGATGTTGATGAGCAAGTTGATGTGAGCTCGGCATATTACCACTACTGGTGAGCGTAATCCAAGTTAGTACGAGCTACAGGAATATGAAAGAGGCTGTGTAATCTAGTTACAAGTGCTGGAATTTGAATATTTATAAGTAATAATAGAGATTGAGTACAAAATCAGATAAAATAACGAATGTTCAAAAGAAAAAATGTAAAAAAAATATGTGTATGTTTGCGTATATATTATGAAAAAATACCGTGCAATATATTTTTATACTTAAGTATTTCCTTTACTTTGGCTAGCAATACCGAAGTGCTTCAGGGGTACGTAATCTATTTTGCCAATATAGTAGCACCTTCACATGTATTCCAGGATATCTTTTTAAATTGAATCATTATTTTCCCTGGGAAAGTATTCCCTCAGTGTATCCTGATCTTTTTGAGGCTGCTGAGTAGTATTATTTCAGTCAAAAGTTAAACAGACGTCATTTTTTTACTATCTCAGATTCTCTATCAAAGCTATTTTGATATTTCAGTTAGATGTTTGGGTGGTGAAAGATTTAGCAGATATATAACCATCAAATTTTTATTATTAAAACAACGTTCTTTTTTGTTGCTGGATAATTTTTAACAATGGATGATTGCCGTATTTGAAAATATTTTCATAAAATAATATTTGTGATTAAAAATACACAGTTATATTTAAAATATTAAAGGGGGTTATGGATTGCTCAGGTTTGGTAAACATGATTAATTATATACATCTTTCCGATATGGGACGAGTATTATGCTTCATTTCATTTGGATGCTACTCGATATAATTATTTTAATAACTCGTGATTCATCAGTCAACTTCAATAATTTTGTCAACAAGTGCATACATTGTTTAATATCGGTCACAAATTTAATTCTGTGGATTTGTTTAATGCACGATTGTTTTTAATCTCGGTTACGAATTTAATTCTGTGGATTTTTTTGGTATAAGGAGCATTGCTGTTATTTAAAAAAACAAGTGAGCATGTAAATATGAAACATTATTTATCATTTAATTTTATTTGTTTCATCTGTTTTTTTGACAAATGATTTTTTTTGTACTATATTACTTACTTATCTTATTTTTTTTTAAATATTTAAGTAACAATGTTTATTACAGTATTCTCTTTCTAAGATAATAATTCCTCCACGTAAAAGCCCTACGAGTATATAAAGGGTGGCCCACGGTGGTACTTTTCCCCGTAAAACGACTACAAAATTGTTCATTTAATTATTGTAAGCAAATTTCTTTATGATATAATTGCAGAGGAAAAACAGGCAACTATTTCCTATCGTGTATTGAAATTTCGTGAGCGATAAAATCGGGTATTCAATCGCCCGCATGGCTTGGAAGGCGGGTCGCGTAGAGCAACAAACTTTGTTTCGGTAGCGGAGAAAAAGAATTCAATTAAAAGGCAATATTTATCATTGAAACTTTAAAACGTCCCCGACGAAACTCATTACTGGCACATTGAAAACTTTTATAAAGACGAGACAAGATACGACGAAGGGCTGATACGGAAGACGGGCGGAAAGCTTCGAGTCCCGAACGCAGACAACTGTGTCTCAAGCGGAATAAAAAGCAGAGGCCATCAAAATAATTGTTTATTTTAATCTTTACATTTTTTCTCCGATATCTTTGTGACGTATTTTATTTAAATGTATCTCGAAAAAATTATCCACAGTAGGCATGATGATAGATTTTGAAATAAAATTCTATATACACGTCTACAATTACCGAAAATAACATTATTTCAGTAATAAACTAAGTTTTTACGCAAATAATTGCATTTTCATCTCCATGTTTTAAATTTCGCGCAAAAACGCCCGCAGCTGTCATTTCGTCTACGTGACGTCAGGTCTCAGTAAACATTGCATTGTATCAATGGCAACGGTTCAAAGACATGGTGATAGGTACTGGGGCTGACGTCATTCCCTCTGACCGGTGTTTCAGTTAAAATGGCGGATTGCACAATTTTGTACTTTTATTTTATTGAAAATATTATTAATCTCAATGTGTATATTAAAACTGAATAATTTTTTAGAATCCTTTCCAAATTTTTTCTTCACTAAAATCACTTATTCTTTAATACTGTCATCAAGCCTATTATTAATTTTGTATTTAGAAATTTAAGATCCATAATTTTTAACAAAAAAATTCTTTGCAATAATTTATATTTTGTGACTATATATTAATGTGGGACTATATGTAGATTAAAATATAGTATGTATAAACAGAGACTAAAATATAGGAAGCAAATCTAGGTGATTGTGTTTTTGCCAGTTATTAAAAATGAATTGCGGTGTACTTGAGCTTCTAATACATTTTTTATATTACTCGCTGCTTATGGATATTTGCCAACTTATAGGACTCACGGGATATATTTAATTTAATATTTTCTTCAGTCTGTATTTTGGAAACTCCGAGAGAAAATCTACGGAACCAACTCTGAAGGCTTTGTGGCACTTGGGTAGTGAGTGGGCGCTAAAGGGCGGCCGCGGGGTGGCGGCGGAGCCTTCGCCGGCCGTCGGTAAAAACAGCGTGAGACTAAAGCCCAAGAAAATGTTTCATAAGTGTGGCGTCATGAAATATTTGCGATCTTAAAATTATTTCGCACAATATATTTCGAGACTAAAAGTTTCACTCCTTCTGTATACCATTTTTCCACATAAAATATTTATACTTCGGGAAATGTTTTTATCTTTAATAATTTATCCCAACGGCGATTCATTCCCATCTTGTTCGCGAATTCTTCACATCTAGTTGGTCGCCTCTTTCAAAATTCGGTTGTCTGATAGTTCATTAGTAATTCTAGTGCTTATGTTTCTTTGAAGGGTCAAAAATTAAACCCAATAAATAGAGCCTTTGATTATATAGTTTGCAAAAACTCATATGAAGTTAATAGCTATATTTTACGAAGCCGTATGCAGTCCAGACAACCGCTGTGTATTGAAGCCGAAGTCAGAGTGTCGGTTTGGATTTCTGTTCACCGCCAGGTCCTTATAATACTCCTGATATCAGTTTCTATAACCACTCCTAGCTTTTTTGATTGATTGCAAATTAAAATATACATGGTACTTATATACATATATTTTCTAATAATGAAAGCAGACACCTATCAAGTGTCTAGCCCCTTACTGGGTTATTACTTTGAAAATGTATTATATTTCAAAATTATTACACTCGTGCAATACATGTGGTTATTTATTTTTTCATTTCGGCTTTATTTTACCAAATCACGTTTTAATTGATTTGGTTTTCCAATCAAATAAACCTATTAGAAATATACATGCAAAAATATATTTTAATTTACTAATCTTAATACGAGTATATACTCGTAGAAGTATTAATAAATACATACCAATGAACAAAGGATTCACATGTTTAAATTTCATTTCGGAACCGATTTTGAAATTGGACATAATACTGTAAATTTTATGTTTTCATCGTTATTGCCAGTAGTTTTCACTTAGTTAAATAAATAAAAAATCTACCTTAAATTTTATGTTTTCTCTATTATTTATAACAGTAAAATTAAAAAAATATATTATAGTTGGTAAAAATATATATTTTTAAATATAACTTCGTTATCGTTAGAAAGCACATTGTTCTATCTTCTATCACAATTTTATGATCAATTTATTTATGAATAACATTATGACGATAGTCCATAGTGTGCAACACTAGCATACTTGCACGTGTTCATTTGATTGCATGAAATGTGTCGTTTGATACAAATTTGAATTGCTGATAGATAATTGTAATACTTACGAATAGATTTTGAATACAATTAACTTATACTGTCATGCATCGAAACCAAATCAAATAATAAAGGATGTAAAATTAATACAAAGGCTTAAATTATCAAAAAAATTTGCTTCTTGTGGTTTAAGTTGATTTAAATATTTGATCTGTTGCTATTGCGAGGAAAGGCCAGCTTTTCCTTTCTGAGGGCTCACGAGCATCAAGAGCTAGTTTTTGGCTCCAAAAAATCAGTTTAATTTTGTTTTACATATTTTTGAAATCTCTTATTTTTTACAGGATAAACATTTATCCTGCCATTAATAAGTGTCCATAGCTCCGGAATATTGCAGTGTAAAAAAAGTCTTAAACACATCGTACAACAATCAAATAAATTAAATATTGACATGAGATATCGTCATTGATGACGTCACTCTGGCATTTTATAAAATGCAGATCCACGTACTTGTATAAAAATGTTTCTAATTATTAGAATATAGCGCTTTGTAAATAATTGGTAATTTTAATATTAATCACAAACAAATATCTAACAAAGTACCCAGAAAACAATGCTATAACTATTATACGAAAAACTTACGCTACTTCGCAAAAAATATTAACTGTAGCATAATTTCTATTAAATACGTATGTTATTTGAATATAATATTAACTATTCCTTACTTCAGACGCCTGACAAATAAATTGAATCTATCGTAGTAAAATTAGCATCTTCTGTGTAATAAACTTAAAATGTAAAAATAAAAAAAAATAGGCGGAGGCCACACGACATTATAATACCCCAACTAATTACTTAGTAACAAGGCTGTTGTATCGATATTAACCTCGATTCTCGACAAATGGTTTCCTGCCGCCCTCCACCCTCGCGGGTCTCCCGCTCGCTCCCTCCCCCACGACTCTTGTGATAAACTACCCTTCATGGGAAAGGAAGATAATCACCGGTGCTGATGTTACACACCCTTTTCTCCGTTTCATCGCCACCTTCCCTTCCTTGCCGAGAAAAGCCTATTGAAATGTCTTCGGACAGAAGAGCCTTACAAAACCGAAATTACTTATTGAGCTGCAGTTCTTTCTTCCCCTCGACTTTGTACCGTTGACCATCTTTTATGTGATCATTTCATTCATCTTCTACCTATTATATCATTTATCTCGGTTCTGTACGTCAATCGCTTTGTAGGCACTGGACGCTTATGGCAAATAATAATTATAGGCAACAATATGTGTATCTACGTGAACCGTCGGTATATAGGAACATGATTTTTAAAACTATATTGAAATAAATATACTTTTTTTTTTTACAATTCTTACAAATACTCTTTTATTTTTTAGTTTGAAGAGTTTTGGCAATTACGTAAATAAATAAATAATATAAAATGATCAAAAAATAATTTCGTTGCCTGTTCGTCTGTCCATCCGTCCGTTTGTCCATCCATCCGTTCGTCTGTCTGTCTGTCTGTCTATCCCCGTAACATCGTGTAACGTCCGTAAATTTATTCAAATTCACTACTATTAACAGAAATTAAACTGCCGGAAATGGGGCTTGAACTCCGGACCAGCGAACTCGAAGACGGGAACGATAGGATAGGTATTACTATCGCCGATCCTACCAAACCCGTCAAAAACACAGTACATATAGGACTTAGCAAAAACGCGAACCATTTAATGTTCCGCCCAAACGCCAGGGTTTAAAATAGTACAATTAACTGCCGGCAGGGGAAATATATAAAGAAGTTTAAATATTTTGAAAAAATTTATTATTAGTATTTCATGGGTGTCGACTATAAATAAGTTAATACTTATTCTTTAGGAACCGACATGTAAAAATCATTTTTGACGGGTAACAGCTAGTTACATAATATATCTAATAATCTCAAAAATGTATGCGATCAATCTATATAAAAAAAATGCAAATGAAACAGAAGGTCTTATGAAATTAAATTTTCATTGAACTTTGTTTATAAGCATTTGAGTTTACGTAAAAGTTTTATCGTTATAAGAAAACTCTTTTCAAATTCAAAAGTCAAACATTGTATCTAATAATTTTTGTATTTACCTATCATACAAACGTATTTTTAAATGATGTACTACTTTTTATATTGAAAAAAAAAACAGATTTATTTTTTTATGCAATTTTCAAAGAGTATTTATACAATCGTTAAAAAAAAAGGTAATCAAGGTTTTTTATTTGATATAAATATTGGGTTTACCTAATAAAAAACTAATGTAATAGTTCAATGGTAAAAAAACATTCATTGGATATAATGAACTTAAATAAATAATGATTAGAAATAAATAAAGAATGTGATATTTTCACAAATAACCAACTGACTTTAACAACCTGTCCTATCCTATTTATCTATTTTATCACCTATCCTATCCCATCCTATCCTGAAAATATTTCCAATAATTTTTATTTTTTTATGTCATGTTACTCGTACTTTATTTATCATAATACTTTTTTTTTAAATTTATATAGTCAGATATTATAATTATGTTTTTAAAGTAAATAATGATAATATAATATAAGATAAAAGAATTAGGTTAAGTAAGGAAATTCAACTTGTACGTTGTATTTAACGAAAATTCTATTTTAATGATTAATTTGAACATTTCTTGTCAATAAACTCTAAGTTATTATTCTCATTGGCGAGCAAACAGATTTGGAAGTAATTCGAGAAATGTAATCTTCCACAGGAAGTACCTTAAACTGCTAAGGCAAGTAGTCCTAAACTGACCGCTTATCGCTCGATCTGAGATAAAATCTACCGGACGGATCTTACGGCAGTTGACACTCCACGGTAGAAACGGTCCAGTCAGCTCCAGTCAGCAGATGCCCCGACCATTTTCTGAAGTTCCTTTAACCCTTTCTAACGTAGTCACCTAAGCCAAAAATATTACCATTGCCAGGTTATACACCTTTGCAGAAAATTCCTGTCTGTCTTCGTTTAATGATCATTTAGGTTCTAAACTTTAAAACTGCAAGCTTGAACGAACCAAGTGAAAATGATGTGCTATTATTTCAACGTCCGCTTTTATTTCAAAATATACTTTATATAAATATAATTGCATACATAATATCCGTGCTGAGGCTAAAATTTTATATTTTATGAAAATGACAGTTTGTAAGTGTTATGAGTAATATTTGTTGAAACAAAACTAGCACTTTAATATATTATCAAGAGCGCTTAGAATATTTTCATGTAGACAAATTAGAAGTTAGAAGACTAATTTCTGATTAAATATACCTATATAATATAATACATGTTAATATTGATTCAGAAATTTGTGTAGAAAACATAAATTTGAATGTTCCTAGTTGCCGATTTAGGACATATAATACATTTTCTCTTTCAACTTACATAACAATATGGCTCAATTTCACTCTATATCTAGAATGTTGAGGTCGTATAACAAAATAGAAACTAACTATAACGTCCTCATTGACACATTTCGGGACAGTTTCCACGAATATAAGAGAACTATTGCCAAACTTGCGGAATTATCTGTTTAGTATCTTTATTTAATGTCACTCTGTAAAATCACTTTTTTCTGTTCTTTCTTGTATATGTTCTAGCCTATACTTTCATCTCTATATTTGCTATGTTCACATTTAAGTGATGAAAAGAATTTAAACAAATAATATTATAATTGTATTATCTATATTATGTTATGTTTTATTGTTTGTGAACCATTAAAAAAATAAATAAAAAGAGCTCAAATTTCCAATATTTCATCATATAATGATATTTAATAGTAGGTACCTAATTAAAAAAAATTCCTTCCAGCGCTAGCTTCAAGATTCGAGTAGATATCGCCTGTATAGAAAAATCAGATGATACCTTCTGCAAACACATTGAAATTAAATCTATTTTTCATACATAATATGACAAAAATAATGTAATATACAGTTTTTCTAAATTATTTTAAGGATTTATTTTTTCCTTTGCCTTCGGGCCATCACATTGTCATTAGCAATTCTCATCAATCCAGCTTATTTTTAGATTCGTCTGTTGACCCAAATCTGAAATGCGATGGTATTTTTTCAGCAGTGTCTATGATTTCATTCCGTAATAAACTAGCATCGTATCATTCTCATCCGCAAATTTAAATTCAGTTTTTCTTAATAAAATTTAAATTAAATTATATTTGAATAAATATTATGATTAAGTTCTGAAAGTTAAGCTTAGAAAGTTAAGTTAAGTTAAGACAGATGTTTCAGCTTACTAAGCCATTATCAAAACAAAATAGCTGTCATATTTTAAATAATGCTTAACGTGCAGAACTTAATAATATTTATTAAAATTTAATATATTTTAAATTTAATTAAAAATAAAGCCGGAGTTCTATAAAAGAACTTAAAATAATCTAATTACAAATTTTCTACAAAAATAATAAATAAAATAAACACAAATAACATAGATGCACAATGCTTTATTCATGTGAAAGAATGTAACTCTGTACGAGATTTAATTTTCAGTGTTTAGAATTTTCTTGGCTATTAAATATAGGGAAAGCGCGGGTTATCCATGAAATTGGAATGGTTTTAATGTTTTGGTTTCGAAATAGTTGCGTAATGTCAAAAATTCCTTCAATATCCTATATCCGTGTTCAATTCCGACGTGAAAGGATTAAACACTCCCATAATGGGCGGCTTTGAGCTAACACGAAGCGGTTTAGATACCTATTGGCTCAAAGATGAAAGCCCCGACTTCTCGAAGGAATTTGTGATGACAGGGAAAGATGCAGTCATTTTTATTTTGTGCTTTACTTTAAACTGTCAGGAATTATAGCCACTGGACGTTCTTCAAGCAGTTCAAAGTGTTGGCAATACGCGTTCGTCATTCTGAGTGTAATCAGATATGAAGCCTTTTTATAAAAAAATATGTGGTGAGAATTAGAGTTTATAATAGAACTGACAGGTTTTTAATAACTTAAAACAAGAGCAGCAACCAGTTTAATACCCGTATTTTTATTAAATACAGCTTAAGTTGTGTTTTAATGATAAAAAATACAAACAAATATTTCGTTTAAGATACAGGTAGCTAAACAACGTTCTTGAAACTTTCTTAATTAAGTCTGAGATTTTTCAAACGATACAAATTTTCAGTGGTGTATTTTGTTCAGATTACTTAATAACTGTGCCTGTAATTAATGTATTCATTTTTTTTCTTTCCAAGAACAAAAACTAACATCGAAATATATATTTTTTAAATAAAGTCATATTTTCAGCATTAATAAATATATGAAAATTTTTTAAAATTATTCTTAGACAACGAGGAACTTAGGAAATTTCAACTAAAATTACGAAAAAAACGACAAAGAAAATTAAATAATATTTTTAAAATCGAGATGAGCAAAAATCGCTTATTTCAAAAATATTTTTAGATGAAGGTTTTCATTTTTTTCTATTAGATAGGTACCTAGTTTATACAAAGCAAGCAACCCAATATATTCTTTTATTTTCATTCGAATCGCAGTAAGATATTTTTATGACAATTATATCTAGTGTTTTGTACTTGGAAATAACGCGTGAAGAAGAACAATAACTGGTTTCCCTGCAGAATATTGAAAATTTACCCAAATAATATACACATTTTTTTTACATGATTTCATTACCTACATTAATGCCTGTCCTAAAACAGACTTTAGAAAAGTGTAGGCTTTGTTTTCAAGGTGTGATTTACTGCTCGGGGGCTTGTAATTTTTATCATATAAATACAAAATTATGATATGGTAGCAGTTTGGAATATAAATGTTTTTTTTTATAATAGTTAGATACTTGTACCTAACATATTATGGGTACGTTAAAAATTTGGAAGAATACAATATTGATTCTCATTATTATATATATATATAGAGATAATCTCTCTCTCTCTCTCTCTCTCTCTCTCCTCGCCCTCCCTCTTATGTCCTCCTCTCTCTCTCTGCTCTCTCATCATTCCCGTCAGCGTCTCTCTCTCTCCCTCTCTCTCTCTCTGCATCTTCTCTACTGCTGCTCCATCTCTTCGTCCGCTCTCTCTCCTACCTCCCGTCTGTATCTGCTCTCCTCCTCTTCTTCTCTTAAATGAAATAAAGAGAAACACACAAATATAAAACGGAAAAATTAAATGCTGGAACCTGGATTCGAACCACGGACCTCTGTGTTTCGCGCACAGCAATTTCACTATCGCAGCGAATTATTAGGTCATCAATATTTGATAGTTATATGGTTCTCTTTGAATTATTAATTCACTTATTTATATTATTCTATTTTTATTCGGGAAATAATTAATTAATTATTTTTTTCGTATTAAATTTTACGGGACTCGTTTCCTTAAAATAAATGAAAAATGTGTATTTTATCTCCAGGGAGACATCAATACTCAAGATATAAAGATATATATTATAGATGTTTCATAAAAAGAAGCTGTTTTTATATGGGAGAGTAGGTATGGAAATATATTTTTTTGTGTTCATAAGGTTTAAAACCTATCATGGCTTGCTTAACTGATCACTTAACACAATGTGCACCAATTTTTTTGGAAGCTGTACTGTATATTATGTTTTACTTGCACTCTCGTATTTATGTTGTATTTTGTACACGAGTCTCTGACTCTTATAGAGATGGAAGAATAAATTATTTCCTCTATTTCAAATGTTGAATTGTATAAATTTATGTAAAAAAACAAATAAATAAAATAACTTTAATTATATATTTTTCATAATACCACTCAAAGTGACGTGATAAAACGATTTTATATAAGTAATAATATGAAGGAATAGAGATAAAATGTGAAATAAAATAATATGCTTAATCATAGCTTTTCCAAATACGGTCCTGCCCATAAAATAACACGAAAGTAGTGCACAATTTGTTTGTCCGGAATAAAAAAGTTTCAATCCAATTTAATAAAGTTATTATGGAGTTCTTAGAGGAAAAACTTGTCGTTTAAATTTCTTCACGAATCGAATAAGCCTTATATACCCCGTCGAGGCTTACTGTTATAACTTTAACAATTATTATTTCTAAAGAGCGTGTCATTGTAATATGGGCTGAACAAATTTCATTAAAACTTGACGGTCAAGGATTTTTCTCGTGGATTTTTAAAAATATATTTTAAAGGTTGTTAAAAATCACATTTTATTAATTTAAGGCTAACAAATCATTCGTTGTCCGAGCACTTAGAAGAATATTGTGTATTTACCAGAAATTTCATTTAAAAAGTTATCATATTTTGATTAAAATATTCTTAAAGCAATTTTCTCTTAAATTTTAAAAACCTTATATTTGAAATTGTTTTTAGATATAAATTTTCTTCGTCGAGGCAATCACACTAGAGTTTCTTCCAAATAAACCGGTATTTAGGATCAATGGTCATATCCAATAGACGAAGCAACACAAATAGTTCCGATTATTTTAATAAAAACACTTATTTGTGTACTCCTATACATAAGAAAATAACATTGTTAAAGAAAAAATAAATTTTGTAACAATGAAATGATTGACATTATTTTGAAAAAAAAGTTAATCATTTCACAAAGTTAAAAGATACATTAAATGTATGTTAAAAAAATAAAAACTGTATTTTGCCAAACGTTCAGTTAAAAATAATTCTGATGCTTTTAGAGTTACTAATATTATGTTTTAATTATATTTTTTCCAGTTTCAATTGATGTAATACGAATCCCGGAAGGGTTAACAGAATAAATGTTTATCCTTACCTACAAAAATTTCATTTCTCAATAAGAGCATTACCTTACTTTCTGTGTCGGACAAACACAGTCACGGAATTTTGCATCTCTGTCTTCACACGAGCTCCACGGGAATAGACATGACACGGTCATAGTTTTTTTTTCACAAAATTTTCCCTACAAATAATAGTTTAATGTACTTTTAATCATTAAAAAAATCTCTTTACAGCGTGATTTTATACTCCCAGAGTGGTGAGACCCCTTAATTAGTATTTTTAATGAAATAAAATACGGAAAAGAAAATTAATAAAACCTGCTATGCAAACTAAACATAGCAGTGATGCATTAAATACAACATGGGCATCAAAAATTACATTTTAATGTGAAAATCTAAATTAATATAAAAGAGGGGAACAAGGCCCTGAAATTAAGTAATTAACTAATTTAGTAAGTTAATTACTTACTAAATTAAGTATTAGTAAGTAATTAACTTACTCACATATGATTACATTTAAATATTTATATAGAGTGCCAATAAAAAAAATATATTTAATCACCCTAAATTTCAGGCTCCCGGGGTGTTGTTACCCCTTTGATAAAACATGTAAAAGATGTAAAATTTTCCAGAGAGAGTCTTAGATCAGAAAGCAATCGCACGGTGCACGTTCTTTGCGCTGGCACTCTTAGAATAACGAACCAAATGGTAAAATTTGAACATTTTTGACAGAAACTCGCATTTAAACATACTCATTGTAAAAATACGAGCGGAATTGTTTCAAAAGCATCCGAGCGCGGTTTCCCGCGGCGGCATTGTTGGCCCTTCAGCCGCGGGTTTGATCAGTCTGAATGCGGCGCAAATCCCGAGACGCAGTTTTCCATTAAGCAAATTGTTACCATTTTGTTTTTAGCCAGCAACTTTACCATCGCCACATTGCCAAGCTGCCGGCTTTCCGAGTGTTCCGTGCATAAAAAGGACGTATTTGAATTCAATCACCTGGTATTTGTTACTTAGTTTAATGGAAATATTACGCCGACATGCGGATAATGTACTTCGTTCATTTCGCAAAAAAATGTTCACAGTACCGGGGCATCTGACAATTTGTGACAATATTATTTTACTAATAAAGTCTTACGTAAAAAACATTTTAAAAATATGTTATAAAGCATTTTTTGTCTCCTTCTTGATGTCTTTCAGTAAGTGACATCCTTTTTGTTATTGTTATTGAATTTATCACACTTAGTTAAAAAATTTAACTTAAACATTATGGATTTTCAAAATTATTTTTTAGCAACCTTATATATATATTTATATATATATAGGGAAATAATAAACGTGAACTTATAGTACATCATTTTTCATAACCTTTATTTACTCGTGTCTTGCTGGATTTACACTAAAACCACAATTTTTTTGAAAATGCAAAAAAAAATTATAAGAATTCAGTCGTCAACATTATAAATGTTAAATATTAGTAGAATAAAACCTTTATTTGAAAATCATGTAAGTGCATGGAAAACACTATTTTACTCTCTTAAGGTAGGTTTCAGAATGTGAAAAAATGGTGTGCATGAAGACATGTCACTTTTTGTGTCAATGTCAAGCCGAAGAAATCACACTGTCTGGGATAATAAATAATATTTTTTATAAGTATTCTTAGGCTAAAATACTTATGAGAAATATATTAGTAAAAATTTACTTAAATATTACATATCTTTATCCAAAGTAGCAGCAAATTATTTAATATTGTTTGGAATTATTAAGAAAAAATAAAAATTCTGTATTTATTTATTCTTATTTACATATAACATGGTAACAGATTTAGAAAAACAACGATTTAAGTTAATGTTTATTGTTCAAATCTAAAATAACGAAGCGAATGATCTTTAAGTACTAACTTTACATTCGTTAACAATTTCACCCTTCTTTACCACCAGAGTTGGTTCTAGAACTCCATTATATACTGCTTTAATTTGTTTTCAGGATAAACCATAATTTTCTCTTTTTAATACATGTCATAATATACCCCGGTAGTCTTGGTACTAGCGACTAGCTCCATAAAACCAAACTGCTAATGGAAAACACCTTTGTTTTGAGAAAAATTGCGAACAGATTTCTTTCTTGTCAGTTAATTTTGGAAAATTACTTTACTTACGTGATCTGCGTTGATGGCTACGTTTTTCATTATTTTTTTGAGAAAGAGATTTTACGTTGCAACCAGCTCTGCAGGTTGTTGCCTTTAAACTATAAAGAGTGTAAATATAAATTGAAAATAAAAATATTAAATAATTTTATATAAAATTCTCAGTTAAATAATTAAAATACAGAAGATGATCAACGAATGGGGTGAAAAACATATACCGTGTAACATCTACTTGAGTTAAAACATAATTTTATATTTTACTTCTCAAGTTTCAAGAGCATCAGTCCCGCATGATAATAATTAATACTTCACATGTTGATACATAGACTATCTCAATATTTGACACAACAAGTAAATATTTTAGCTTAAAAAATGGTACGTGTACTCATGTATGCGCGGTGGAAGTTATACATCTGCAAACAAAAACTTTCTTTAAAAAATTATCAAATCTGACAGCTGACGAGAATTTGATATTTCGTTGTTCCTTTTCAAAAAAAGTGTGCGTTTAAAAACAAACAAAAAAAAATACACCTGGAGGGAGACCCGGCACAGGCTTTCACAGGCTTATTTATATACGTATTTTTTATTGTTTTTCTGTGAGTGTATGGCTAGTATATAATATATGTAAATATAGTGTATTTTTGACGGTCTAAGTAAAACCGGATGTGGTTAAGTCAGTTAGTCGCTGTGTTGCTGTACTGCGCGACTAAGATAATTTCCAAATGTAATACCTTATATTATTACATACCTACATATATTTTTAATTTACTGGGCATTTATATATTTTATTATTATAAGGCATATTCTGAAAGTTGTATTTGTAATTTTTATTTTAAAAGGTTTTTCTTCGTTGCATATCATTTTTCTTAGCTGTACTTTTATGGTGATTTAAATCATATTGACTTTTAACTACTCACTAAAAAACCTTACGTTAAAGACATAACTTGATATGAAGGTTCGACTACCATTAATAGTAAGAATAAAGTTACTTAATATAATAAAATATCCATTATTAATAGGTTATTTAAAGGATATGTCATTAATTACATTAATTACACTAGTCGTATTTTATGTGTAAACCTTTCAATCCAACAAAGAATATAGAAAAACGTCTTATAATATTGTAATATAATATGCTCGTATTTGATATAGTACCTACTACACTTTGCACATATTAGCTAAGTACAGAGAGAATATTTTCCCTTACTTTTCACCTCATTCTCCTCGGATACTACATGCAGAGACTCCTTCGTGATTCAGGCGAGGCTATGCAGGTACACTTAGAAATAGCTTTATGAATATTCCCGAGGCGTTAAGAATATTGAGGCTTGTAGATCCGTTCCAGATACTTATGTAAATAGCACGCGACTTATACTAAACTCGGTAATAAAGAGACTCTTAATTCACGTCGCTTTACATAATAGCTGTTTTAATTATCTTATTCCCGCAACACCTCACCACGGTTTTAGAAATTCAATGAAAATGTATGAAGAAACGTTTGATGAAATTATGTCAAGGTAACACACCTCATTACAATCTGAACCTCTAGTTTTTGCTTACTTAAATTTTTATTAATTAGTTCATCAAATTATGCTCTAGGCCTCAATATTTCTATCAATTATATTAAATATTTTTTATAAGTCTCTTTCCTCAAATTTAATTTGTGACAATTATTATTATAATTTTTTGCATTATATTTTACAATGTATTATTTCCCTTTTAAGAAAACTAAGTTTTGAAAAGCAGAAAACCGATCATTAGTAGATGAAAATAGACACAATCAATAATTGTGATTAAAAAAATTGTTATTTATCTAAATTCAAAAGTCTTCTATTTCAGTCGAGTATCAAAAATGTATTACTTTTGGTGATGATTATTTTTTATTATACATTTATTATAAACATCTGTTGAGATATGTGTACACATGTGAGATCTGTGCTCATATATAGGTGACCACAATCAAAAGACCTTTCCTTAGCTATCTCCGGTAAGAATAAAGATGGGGAAAGTTGCCTGGCAAGCCCGTATTACAAGCCTCAATACGATATTCCAAATAAATATATATTTTTTAGTTTAAGAAAGGTTACTTACTTACTAGAAAAACTTCCTTTGTGTTAATTTTTGCATCGTAACAACACACATATTTTTTGCGCACATTCTTTTGAATGAAAAATTTCTAAACCCTCGATAATATCAAAATAATGATTTATTTCCAAAAGATAAGTAGGCAATTAAGAATGATTTTTACATCAAAATAATATAAGATTATACTTAAAATTTAAAAAATTTGAAATAAGCTAAAGCGTCAATAGAA
Organism: Agrypnia vestita; assembly: GCA_016648135.1. Classification (NCBI taxonomy): domain Eukaryota; kingdom Metazoa; phylum Arthropoda; class Insecta; order Trichoptera; family Phryganeidae; genus Agrypnia; species Agrypnia vestita. The sequence continues at coordinate 76,926 of JADDOH010003419.1, read as the reverse complement.
AATTTAATGCTTTAAATAACCAAATATTTTTTTCAAAAAGTAATTTTCAAATGTGTACTCAAATTAGTTGCTAATTAGTTATCCAACTCTCATACATATTTTTTTATTAAATTTTATTTTTTATAATTTAAATTTTTTTATTTTAAATTTTAGTATCCTGATGAAGAGGTCATCGTCTCCAAAACATTTTGATTATTCAATATATATATTGATTTTATGCAAATTATTTTATTTTCATTAATACTTTACACTACTTTAAAAAACTCCTTTGTAATACAAATTCAATAGTTCAGTTAGACATGAAACTAAATATGAAACATTCCAGTCCGATGTGGATTTATTCGAAAATTTGAAACAAAGGTAATAATATAACATGACTTAAGAGGAGGGAAGAAGTATTTCAAGAACTGAACTATGTCAGCTATTGGGTAACTTGGCGCGTCGTGTATTCGCGGTATAAACGTGGGTACGCTGCCAGGGAAAACTTTAAAATAATTAACTCGGGGAAATGAAAATCTATGAAAGCAGGTACTTGCTTTTGATTCGTTGCATTGCATATTTTTTTTAAATATATTGTCACAGTTCGTGACTTTGGGAGGTAAATGAAAATACCAGAAATTAATAAGCGATTTATTATTAAGTGATTAATAATTTATTAAATGGACAAAGTAACTTAAAACACGATTTAAATTAATACACCATTATTTAAATCACTCTTTCGTAATTTATCGCTCGTCTACAAATCTTTACTATTATCGCTGGGTAACAGTTTCGAGAAGTTTATATTCAAATAATAATCATAAGTATTTCGCTTTATTAATCAGCACGTCACTGGTATCACACACGCGGTGGTAACACTGATCGCCACGGGTTGTCGCTAATTTCGCACCGGTAGAAACGTCAAAATAAAATTAAACTATGGCCGCGACACGGCTTCGCTTTTATGGCAGTCATTTTAGCTTTCGGAATATTCCAGGCTTGTTCCCGTCGCTTCCTGACTAGACATTGCTCGAATGTTGAAGCTAATTACAGAGTGTGGTAGTAGGTTCCAGTAGTGGAAAGTCCTAAAGGTTTGGATTGTTCTGTTGCGTAGTGACAAGGGATTCTAATCGTGCGTAAATTTCTCGGAATTCCGCTATTAATATGCAATATACTAAATGCATAAATTTTCAAAATTTAAAAATATTTTGGCCTTGAAAATATTATTACATCCTAGGCTAAGGTATAATCCCTGATGACGATATCTACTAAATACCAATATCTACTAAAATAACTACGTTTCTCCATCCCAATATTGAACCAGCGTCGCGTACTTAAATATAGTAGTTAAGTTGTCTATCTGTCTCTCTGTAATGTCCGTAACTTGCTGAAATTACAAATTAAGACAATAAGAGTATAACACGCGATCAGCGCGTGGCTCGGGCAATACTCGTGGGTTACCAAACCGAATTACATGTTCTAGATATTTTTATTGTAGGTATTTAGTTTAAAAGTGAATAAAGTCAATTAAAAAAAACAAATGGTTTTCCATTAATGAATATTCAGTTTCGAAAACCTGCAATTATTATATCCCGTGATTTTTCATGGGTATATATCTAGTTATACTAATAATAACTCTAAATAATAAGGCATGTTACTTCTCGATTGAAAGTCAAAAATAGTCAAAAGTCAAAAATTTCACCTTAGATTAATAACATATATCGGTCAAATTTATAGAAATCTCAAAATAAGACTAAAAGAGCGTCATAGTGTTCTAACTAGTAATAATTTTTCTGGGTTTATGAACCACATCATGAATAATTATCGTTGTTTTTATTCATGTATCATTCAATTTGTCCATTCTGTTGGGCGCGAAGGTAATAAAATGAAAAATTTTAAAGTTTAGAAATATGTGGAAATTTGAATTCAGACATCAATTTGCTTAACAAAATTACATTCACCATCTCTATTCCTCTTCTCTCAATATTTCCGTTACAACCACCTAGACACTAGCAACAATGATTGCTTTTGTGAGTAAATAATTTATCGATTATCGTTTTTTCATTTCATTAACCAAACCTAACCTAATCTAATACATGTAATTTTATTTATTCTTTATTTCATTTTAATCTGTTTAATACTTGACCTGTCGATGAAAGATTATGATACTCTCGAAACTTGAGTTGTAAAATATAACAAAATGAGAATCTTCATCATAACCAAAAACTATATAAATATATAATATATATAATGGTTTATTGATGTGTTTTAGCTTTTGTATTTAATTCAATAAGTAGTATAAGATAGCGTTACCGATTAATTTCTACCTACTTGCTGTATTAGAAATATTTTCTATTAGTGAATGATATAAAGTATAGTTTCTGAGTTAAAATCATATTGTCACGTGTCGTGGCTACGGAGGACAAATAAAAACGCTGGAAATTAATTAGCGATTTATTAATCAATGATTAATTAATTGTTCAATGTACAAAGTCACTTAACACGAATTAAACTTAACGTTATTCTATAATCTATACTATTTTGCAATATATCACTCGTATAAAAACTTGTTATTATCACTGGGTAACACGTATTTATCGCTCGTAGAATATTTAATTCTCCCACATAGAAGTCGCTCTGGTTTATTATGCCAATAAAGTACTTTGCTCGATTATTCCGATTATCTCACGATTGGCCATTCTGGCCTCGCGATTCGCAGCCGACATCGTACCGAAAAAACTGTCAAATACGACAACTATTTTGCACCGAGGTGTAGTTACGTATTTATACCCAAAAACAAGACTATCGAACCTCCTAGATTATTCTAGTGTTTAGGATAAAATTCTCGTCGCTTCTAGACATTTCCAGTCGTTTGCAGAGGTTTGTTTCGTGAAGGTTGTAAATAATTGTAGATTTCTGTAGATCTCTCCCGATTTTTCCATAGTGCTGTTCCAAGTGACATATTACCAGGGATTCGGACAGTGCGTAAGTATTTTTTTTAGCATCTCGTTACAATATAAAAACGTTGATGAAATATTATTATTGTTCTCGGTACTGGTATGAAGTTGTTCACTAGTTATCTTGTTTTAACTGTGATTTATTAGTGAGTATATTTTTATGTGTAGTAATATATTGTTTGTGGTATTTTTCTGTTCTCCAATATTTTTACCATACTACTAGTGTAGGTGTACCTACTCAAGAAGCCTGATGTAAAAATTGTCTAATATTGTCAAATGTCATTTATTTTTTAGTCAATTGATGATTAAGTTACCAATAATGAAAAGATGCAAATTAATTAGATGAATACCATATTTCGTTGATATCATTGAGAATTGCGCATCCGCCACATTGTTCATTCAAAGCAAATCATTTCAGTATTTCAGCTTTTCAAAAATGATTTCTTCCACTAAATTTTGTAAATGAATAATACATAAAGTTCCATTTCCTGACTCGTCTTCCGTAGGTACACCAGAAGTTTCCAAAGTTTTCTCAATAAAGGAAAGTAAATTAAATAATACTTAGTAAAACATTTAAACATTTTAAATTTCACACTCGTCGTGAACCCCGTAATCAAAGTTATGTTAATTGATGAATCGGAGATGCGATATTCATTATTTTTAACAATTATTGAAGATTTTTTATACCTAACAATAAAATGCATATGAAAATTTCGATTCTCATTTTTATCGTAAGTTTTTTGTGAATTTTGGACAAATACTTTAACAATACACAACGTATAATGGATGTAACTCAATAATTTGTCAGACTTATTTTGTTAAATAAATAAATACTACGTTTTACCACTTTTATTCAATTATTTCTTTATTTTACTTTATTTATTTAGTTCCATATGTTATGTTATACGGGCTAATACATGTTTATAATATTAAAAAACATATTGTGGTACATAATCAAACAACCATTAGTCATTTAAAAAAATGTCATAGTAAATTTATGACACTCCACTTTAAACTCCCTTAAAGTCATAGTATTTCGTATTCTTTTCAGTTGGCTGTCGAATATTATAAGTCCACTGTACATCAAACAATTTTGGGAAGTGTTTTTCTTTTTCTTCTGTCTTACAGTGATGCTGCATCTCCTAGAGTATGAATGAAAATCCTTTTTTAGTTTCATACTGTTATTAAAGTATTTGGACATTAATCCATGTCAGATTTTAAATATTTGTACCAAAGCATTACATTTCATTCTTTGATCTACAGATTCCAATTTAATGTCATTCATTATTTTTGTCTTCTATTACATTTCAACATTATATGCATTGCTTTGTTTTGCACTATTTTGTAGTTTTTTTAGCATTCCTTCGTTGCTTAAATATAATATGCTGGAACAATAATCAATATGCGGAGAATCATTAGTATTATATATTAATCCACCTATATTTGGCCTGGGATACCTTTTCAGACTATTTTGTGGAATTATTAATCCCATAAAGTAGTTCATATATTTTTTGATATTAAATTTATGTATCTTATAGTTTCTCCCTACTTAAACTGATCTAAATTTTTTTCTAAAAAGTAATATGGCATTGCGTTTTACATTAAATTTTTTAATTATGTATTATAAAAATAGTTATTCATTGAAATTATGTTAACTTTCATTCGATGCTTATAAACAAGAACAGTTGAGCACAGTCTGTGCAAACTGTATTTTTAAAAGAAAATATATATTAATTTAGATTTCTAGACCTTGGGGATAAAATCCGAAACAGCCCGCGTTCCACGCTACGGTGCACTAAGCAGGGCGGAACAGGAAATTAAAAGATGAAAGGGACTAGTGGAGGGGTGTTTAAGGGGGTGAAAAGTGTTGCAGCAGCCTTCTCAGGAAGTAAAAGGAGCCCTGCTGTTTGTTTCGTACCCCTAACACCGACTTTATTAATTGCTAAAACTCGTCAGTGTTCTGGTGGAATTTCCTAGCACAAATTTCGGTACATTACACCGGGACTTTAACACATAATATATAATTTGATTTAAAGACCTTATTTATAATCATCATTGTTGATTTTTTTTATTTTTTTATTTCTTTACAAGTGATAAAATACATTATTTTGCAGGCGTAGATAAATTAAATAAAACTTGGCCTGAATAAAAAATTTATAATTTAAATACGTAAGGTACCTCATTACACGTTTGACATATTTATTTAAGCAGTTAAAATTAAAAATAAAAATTGTAAGAAAATAGAGATACGAACACGAAATACGTGTCACATCAATATTTCTACTATTTTATAATTAGGTAAGCTAAAAGCATATGTTATGAAAATAGGACTAACTTGCTGGTGTCCTGGAATGAGGCTCGAACCATCGACCACCAGATCACTAGGTGAGCTACTCTTCTACTAATTTAAAAAAAATCTATAAATCTCTTTTGATAATATATACATAAAATATCGGGTTTAAGAACATTAATATGAAATATATTCTGTGTATGCTTATTGATAGTTTTTTTTTTTTTAATAAAATACAAGTGTTACCAGTACTGACATATGAAGGATACATTTGAATGATTTTATTAAATACTTAGCATTCATATTTAGTATATTTACAAAATAATTTTTTATAAATATTTTTTAAATATTTAAAATAGTTTGAATATTTAAAATAAGTTAAGTTTTTATTCAAGCTAGTTAATCAATTAGGAGTGGGTAAATAAGTATTAATTTTTTGTTTTCCTTGTTGTATTTTGGTAAAGTATTCATAATATTTCCTGCCAATTAGTTATTGATTTTATATTTTAGTAATATCATTTAAACTTTTCTCGTACGCCTACAAAAGCAAAAATTAATTAGTTATGAATTTGAGTTTACAACTTCATGATTGATTAAAATATTTTGATAATTTTGGTAAAATTGTAATTATATTCTCAAAAGCATTATGGAAGTTTTATCATAAGTCGGTTCATTAGCGCAAATCTGGTTGGTTGCGCATTGTTTTTTGTTTACTGTTAACAAAATATACAGCTGTATGTGTTTTGTAATATGTTTTGCTTCTGTTATTTTTTACCAGGCGAAGGAAAATTTTCTTAAGAATTTTAACTGATAAATTAAAATAAGTTGAACATATTCTGAGAAACGGTTCGATAGGTGCGAAAGAGAGAGTCAAAAAGAGCATCCTAAAGAATTAAGTATCAAGACAAAACTGACTATTTTTAAAGGTTTGTATAAACCTACTTCAATATATGTCTCACAAAATATGGATACTTAGAAAATTAGATCAAGAATCTAAGTTGCCGTAAGTACCTTCTTAGAAGCAGAAATCATTTTATTGGACCAAATGGGAAGTACAGACGAGGGAGACCATTATAGGGATTTCTACATTTAGAAATATCTCAATTAGAGTGGGTTGGACACATCTTGCGATTACCAGAAATCTTACTGCGAGGTATCTTCTCGATAGCTCTGGAGGGAAGGTTGCTATTGAGTCTCTCCAGATTGGGAAAAATAGCAACAAAGACTGTACAAATAGCAACAATAGACGAAGACTGATTAGGTTTTGATTAGTCAGTATGTTCTTAAGTGGCGTAAGACAGAGGGAAAGAGATGGGAAGATGATGATCATATAGCGTGGCAGATGTTATGATAATCTATAAATTAGTTCTCTTAACGTAGCATGGAAGGAGATAATTGTTAAGTAAAGCAGAATGAACCTATACGCAGAGCGAGGAGATGATCAATCTGTTAAATACGATGCAAGTAGCGATCACGTTATTGCTCGACTCATCATAGAATCGGATAAACTTTGCTTACATAATTGATAAGCTGTAGATATTGTCAGTGTCATCAATGGTGCCAAGTGTAGACCCTGACTTTCTAAAGCAACTTTCATCACTTGCTGAATCATCATCAGCTGAATCCTCCGCTGATCCTTTTCAGATAGCGATGCTGACTGCATACGCGTCCTAAGAAACAAACACTGGTTTTTGTGATCAAACACTCTTCCAGCCAGTGGGATTCAATTCAGGAATAACTTTCGCTGTTCGTTCTTTGTCCCTACTTTGAAAATGTCTAGTTCACCACAATTGATAATTTGGATAATCTTGGGCTAATGACAGAATGTTACTTTTTAATATTTTATTTTATATTATTTTTCTGGGTTAGCAAGGTGGTCTTTGGATGCTTCAAGATTAGAGTGTCATATGTTTTAACTTAAGAATTTTCGAAACAAAAAGTATCAACTCAAAAGTTGCATTTTCGTGCATAATTAAAAACTGCATTTAAAGTTTTCATTAAAGCTATTACTTTTGAATCACTCAATAGCTTTGAAATGTAGAGAAATGAGATATATTTGTTGTATTTACACATTGCGTTTGTATATAAATGCTATTGTTCTAATGTAAACATTTTTTGTTATGTGTTATATTAACATAACCTAATTAAATACTGCAATTACAGTTTCAGTACTTTTGGCTCACTCACTTGCTTTAAAATGGAGAGAAATAGAAGTATTTGCTGTATTTACACATTGCATTTATAATTAAATGCCATTGTTGTAATGTTAACATAGCCAGCACAAGAATTGCACTATAATTAATTTCACTTTGATAGTTTGTTAGCGTTTAATACCTATTTTTGTTCGGGCAATCTTTGTGTATATTTTTTAGTAATTTAACTTTAAATTTTCATAAATTTTTTTTTATAATATGAGTAATTTGATCGGAAGAAATTAAAAGGAAACAACACTTAACGACCACTAAAAAATCATCGAAAACCAACATTTTCAGATTATTGGCTCGTGTGAGTAATGCAACTTTTGATTTCAATTTTCAAAACTTTCAAAAATAAAATAGTTTTTTTGTCATGCACGGTGACACACCCTATTCAGGATGCCAAAGTTGGATAATAGCGGGACAATAATTGATTTAAAATTAAAATTCCGAATATCATCGTTATAATTTACTTATCTTCCGCTACTTCCTTTTTCCGCCGGCCCGAGAAAAATCTGATTCGTTTATAAAATAATTTTCATCCCTTATTTGTGTTCACGAATTTCAGAATTGTCGCAGTGCCGCCGCCGGAATGTGTTTGCTAATTTTAAAAACCTCCCACATTTGCATAAACCGTCTCGAATGGAGCACCTGAAATCTGATAAAACGCCCCAATTTATCACACCTGAAATATCTTAACTGTAAATTATAACTCGTGCAAAAATAAACGCGGCTTCGGTCGTAAAGCAACCTTATGCATACTGAAATAAAATAAGCGAACAACTCGGAGCGGCCCTGCACCCCGGTACGTGCAGACCGTAACAAGGAAACATTACTGCAATAAGTTATAATATCTCCTCGGAGTGCCTACGAGAATACCTAGAAGGGGTGAGATTTTCACTTCAGGCAGGGTCCCTTCCCGCTCCGTAGGCTGTTTGGATTCAGGGGCGGCTGCCGTTAAATCAACTTTTCACTTTGGAGAGATACGCAAGTTAAGTTAATGCGAAGAGTTTTATGGCCAGATTGCCGCAGATTGTATTTCAAGCTTCAGGGAGGTGGCATTCATTTACAAGATTTGCTGTGATTTTCTGACATCTTTAAAATAAAACTAAAACATTTTGAATAAAACAATTTGGTAAATTTATTATATCGGTATTTTCATCGGGCGCGCACTTTCTGATCCATAAAATAAAATATGCAAAGAAATCAATTGTCGGTTGGAGACATCTCCTCGTGGTGAAGGAAATGGAGAAGATATTAATCAAAAGGTTATTCGCCCAATTATTTTTTTTATTTAGTTTGTATTTAACCTATCTATTGTTTACTTGTAAAATTTCAGTCTAGTTTTTTAAGGCGTTTTTTTATGCGGCAAACAATTTAATAAATATTTTTTGTTTCTTAAATTATTGATCTAACGTTGTAGAGGTTAATCATGACGTCATGAAATTGAGTGAACTACGTTAACTTTACGTGAGTTAAAATATAATTTAATATTTCACTACTTAAGTTTCGAGAGTAACATAATTAGAAATCGACTGGTGAAGTATTAAACTAACTTAATACAATGTAAAAAATTATATAAATGAAGCTCTGGTTTTCCAAGTAGCTAGTTTCTAACTTCTATGAAACCTATTTTCAAAAATTCCCTTTGATAAGTAATACCTTCATTGTACATGCATGCATTTTATATAAAAAAGGTTAGGTGTGTTATACCTTATTTTAAAACTGTCGAAAAATATACCAATATTTTTTCAAATAAGACTAAGACAATTTTTTAATATTTAAAACACTTCTTAAGTATGTCATCTTTAATGGCAGATACCCGTCATAAGACATCGTTTACAAAAATGTCGTTGAGTGTTTTTATCTCGCGGAAGTAAAATCAGATAATAAAATGACAAGTTATCGCTCATTTAGGATGATGTCAACATATTTTACCCTCGTGAATGATAAGTTTTCGAATCTACGTTATCTAAGAGCGATATTTCAGTTCCAAACAATGCCTTTACATTTCTAACTGAATTGTGATAAACTATTGTTTACTGTCATTGTTTCAAAATATTATTATCATGTGTTTATTTAGAAACGTTTTCAGCAGCCTTTAATACATTGTTTTAAAACATTTAATACATTTTTTCAAAGCATTGTGTCAAAAAACTCGTAGGAAACAGAATATATAAGACTTATGGAGGTCAAATTTTCAAATAAATTTCTGTGTTATCTGTTGTTTGTAGTATCGTGTAGTATTGTATTTAAAAATGTGTATTACATAGCTCGTAGCAAAAATTTTGGGGGAGCCTTTTTCATTCAAATGTGAATTGCTTGATTTTGAATTTTGAAATACTCTATCTAGACTTCGAGTGAAATGTCAACAGTTAAAACAGTTCTGAGAATAATATATACGTTAAATAACTACAATACTTTACAAGTCTTAACATCAAAAGTTAAGGAGGTAAGCAGCATTGAACTTTGCATTTTTTTTGTATTCCTGACTTATCTTCCGTAAAACTTTAAAGTATCATGAAAGTATACTAAATATTATATTGAAAAATAATTCACTTTGATACAAGTAATATACTATAAGTAATATACTGTTTTTAAAACCGTTGACATTTCACGTAAAGTGTAAAGAATATTTTCTTTTCAAAATTGAATGAAGATGATTTCCCGAAGTTCTTACTCTTAGCTATGTGATACCTCGTATATCTATATACAGATTACACATACAGATACAGTGAGTTTTCGGAACATATATTGCTTTTGAATAAATGGCATTTATAGTGTGAGCGGATTGTTCGTACATTGTGTATATATATATTGTTTATATATATTTTTTTCTGGGTACCGTAGTTTTAGCTTATCAACAAATGAATGCTCCGCCGTAGTGAAGATCGATTACTAATAGGTCCCGCCCCTCAGTGTAACTGGCCATTAAAAATGCCCACATGTACCAATACGTACATATTACACTTAGTAAAGCTCGCACTTATCAAATTGAATAGGTACTAGTTTAAGGCCTAAAACGCACTAGCGGCTGACCGTGGTGCGGCGTGCCGTTGCGGCAGGCCGCACTTGGATTTTTACATGAAAACGCGTGATATCGACGCACTGACTTGCGGCCAGCCGTCAACTGCTCCGGTTGCCTTAGGACTGCGGCGGGACGCACCGGTTGAAAAAGATATCAATGCTGATGGGTGGGATGAGTATTTTGTGGTATTTTAACAAGTAAGAATAATGTAAAGTGTTGTTTTCTATCATTATTTCAGGAAATGATAATCATGGCAATATGTTAAGCATAGTTATTTTTTCTGTAAGATATCATAGCTGATGGGTGAAATGCGAATTTTGTGTAGTGTTTGTGAGTTAACATAATGTAAAATATTGTTAACTGTTTTCATTTTAGAATTCTGATTATGGCAATATATATGGCGAAGTTTTTTTCTGTTAGCAGTCAACACTGACGCGAAGTTTGTAATATACGCCTGCATTGATGACTTAATATGTACATTTGACAAACATAAAAGAGAGTCAGACGGCGGTATTATACTTTAAATAATTTAACAACACCCGTTTCCTGCCACGTATAGTTGTATTTGAGAAAATACAGACATAACAATGTCACGTATGCAAAATGGCGGGAATACCTCGGCCCCCGCGCGCCGATTTCGGAGAGCAGTTCGCGCCCGCGTCCCGCGTGTTAATGGACTCGAATACTTTCCACAGTCCAGAGATGGCGCATTCCTGCTAGATTTGGTATTACCAACGGCTCCAGTTATTTAATGAATTACAAATATTCAAGCGGCACGTGTTGAAAATATTTCATGTGTCATTTATTCGCCAGACATGCCGCTTTTAATAATTGTAGAAAAAATCTTGAATTAGTGTAGGTATGCAGGCAAGATGGTTATTATAACTAGGAATAATTTATATACACACGTTCTGTTGTGTTTCTACATATCTTAGGAAAATGTAAAGAGGTAAAAGCTGGCTCTAACATCACAATCAAAAGAAGCAAGTGTGTCTAACCCACACTTGCGTCTTTTGATTGTGTCACCTAGATCAGTGATCTATGGTACGCGTTGCAAAGGTGACGAGACACAACATTTTGGGTGGCAGTTTTGTTTACACCAATAATGTTGTTGCATTTTGATGTACTTGCATGAGTGCGTGTGTATAATTGTGTGTATGGATGTGCCGTCGCGGGAGATGGTACGAAAGGACGCGTCCATTCCAGATTGACAGGCTTACTCGGAAAGACGTTCGGCCGCAGAAGAAACCTGTCGTTGTATATTATTGTATTCTACCGGAATAAGCGTGTAAATTAATGCTGGTATTTTATTGAAAATACGGGAACCTCACGCAGAGAAGAATAAACACCATTAATACATATTCGAGTTACCAAAGAAACGCAATATTTACAATCTACAGTTTTCAGCGCATAGCTGCAGCATATAACCGGCCCCGGCCCGACAAATAGACTTAAGTTAGATATTTTCTGAATTTTTGACACACCCAGCATAAAGACTCCGCCATCACTGATGTATGTGATTAGGTGCCCGGCGTGCTGCAATGATGAGAACGCAGCAAAAAAATACTGTCCGTCTCTCTAGCGCGCAGTGTATCGGAGATCACTCAAATATTTGTTATTGTTAAAAGTTTAGAAAACGTGTTTGAAATTTTAATGAATCATTTGACGGTAAGACTCTAACGCTTTCCACTAGTGCTTTTTTCACATATAATGGTATAAAAGCAAAGGCAGCAATATCCAAAAAATTCTTCTTCTTTTGGTGTCATGTCAGGTCCCCCCAACGTTGACTATCACCCGAAAGAAAGCGTCCCTGTCCTGGGCAGCACGAAACAGCTCTCCAACACTTCTTATCCCCGTCCAGTCGCGTATATTGCGGAGCCAGGAAATTTGTCTCCTTCCAACACCTCTACGACCCTCTATCTTGCCCATAAGAATCAGGTGGAGTAATTCATATTTTTCCTCCTTCCAACACCTCTACGACCCTCTATCTTGCCCATAAGAATCAGGTGGAGTAATTCATATTTTTCTCCTCTGAGCACATGTCCCAAATACGATACCTTTCGGATTTTGATATTTGTCAGCAACTCTCTATTCACTCTAGCTCTTTGAAGAACTCTTGTGTTGCTGACCATACCGTCCAGGGTATCCGGAGCATTCTCCGATGTATCCAAAAAATAAAAAAAATATTTAGAATGCAGTGACATAGGATTACTAATTTAGAATGTACTGAATTCTAGATTTTATGATTATTATTTTTCAATTGCTTTTATTTCACACAATTTTACCTAAAAAAATGAGAATTTAACCAACCTTGACATATTGAAAATGGTTATTATTCCTCTTATTTTTTACAATATACTAAGTACTCATATAGTACACAATTACGGTGTACAAAAAATTAAAATAAATTTTACAACCTAACCTAATTTAACCCAACGGAGCATTATAAACACGTATGTTATTTATTTATTTTTGAAATGGAGAATAAAATAAATCTAACTGCTAAAAAAACAAAAAATACGTGTCGTATCAATATTTTTACTATTTCCAAACTAACCCAACTGTGCTATGAAAATAGAACTAACTTGATGGTGTCCTGGAATGGGGCTCGAGCCACTGACCATCAAATGACTAGGTTAGCACCGTGACCACTACACCAACAGGCTACTCTCAGCATCAAGTGAATATTCAACAACATTTTATAACTCTGAATACGTCTCCTTTCTCGTATACACATACCTGTATAAATATTTTAAATATATCACATTGCATAACTCTATGCGTAACAATGTCCGTCACTAATGTTGTAATGCTATTCACAAACGCTACTAAGACGCTTAAGTAGATGGTGCTATTTACACGCTAACACAAAATTGTGATTGACATTTTGTGAAAAAATGAAGTTAAAGTACCTACGTAGAATTTCAGCAATTAGAGATCAATTCATTTGAATTAACACATGGTGAGTTCATTTATAAATATTTTTTATGTATTATATTGATTTTGCAATATTTTTTTGTTATTGTGACTAATTAAAAAATATATTTAATGATAAATTAATATAAAACTGAAATTCAAGTATAAAAATTTCATTATTTTAGATAGGTTATAGCTAGTACCTATTATTGTATAGGGCGATGTAATTGATTTTGAGCCATTCCTGCAAGCAAATACTAAATATATACAAACTGAGTCAGAGAGGACGTTGAATGAAAATCGGAATAATTTGAAACTAAGCGGTACCTTAAAAAATATTCATCGTCGTATTTAAATAATATCACAGTTAGATTTTTAGTGTAACATGATTCTCGTCCCAGTTTACTACAGATCCTTGACTGGTTATTTGCGAAGAAAACGTCCGCATTGACTTGAAAACCGCAGGAGTGGCGGGGAGGCTTCATTAAATGCTAATTAATATTTGATGAGGCAGCAACTAAGGCTTCTCTCGTCTTCGCAGGATGCTTCTCCTTTTACCAAGAGTCGAGTATCAGCGTTACATTGTTTGCCATCTAAGAAATATAATACTAAGAATATAATTTTTAAAATATTTCACCTGAATTTTCAAATAAATTATGAATTATATAAAATAGTTTTTGATTAAATTATTTCCATTGGCATAGTCTTTTTTCTGGCTCGGGGCGGGCTACAAAATATGTGCAACAATATTCAAAATATGTGCAATAGTATTCGCACAGTATAATGATGCATTGTTTGATCATGAAGTGCACGAAAATCCAAAATACTTAATTTGTTTTTAAGAGATTTCTTACACATAGTGCGGATTACTGAAATTATTTACTTACAAAAACTTTGAACATATATAGAACTTGCAAGTAGATGTTCATACGATGGAATTGGTGAACGTTGCATTGTATAGAGTGATCACTTAATCCCTGAAAGCCCTGTATAAAATCCTATAAAAAGACTTTCACAAAGTTTCTCATATAAATAGCTTCGTCTCTGTTAGAATTTTATGATATATCTTAATTCACTCAACATATTTAACATTTTTAAATTTAATTTCAATACCTTCAATGGTGAACCAAAACTTTGGGCCCCCGGGCCCAAAAAAGGGAAAGAAGATAATGATGATGAATTTCAATTCACTTTCGGTGGCTTGAATCAATTTAATTCATCAATTTAAAATCCATGAATATGAAACAAGTTATAGAGTAAAAAAATTGAAGTAAAAAAGTTAGAATAAAAAATATAAGCAAGAGTGCAGTTTGTTATGTATAAATGTATATGTATTTATGCATATTTATGTATATTGTGTAACTCACCAGTTGTGACTCGTAAAAAATTACGGAACAGTAGTTCGCGTCTTTGCTAAGCCATAGTATATATTTAAAGCATCTTTTTGGCGATCTACGGAGAAGCGGCCGTACCAACATGCGTTTATCGGCCGATTCGGGTTTGGTGACCCGGAGTTCAAGCCTCATTTCTGACCGTTTTCAGCCGTGAATTCGAACGAAATTAGGGACGTTATTCGACGTTACGGGAACAGACAGATGGAAGGACGGACAGGCAATGAAATTATTATGTTTGATTAAAAAAATCGAGTATTTTACTGCACATCATCTAATTCACATATTTTTTTCAATTTGTAGAACTTGAAAGTGATTGATTTGATTGTTGATTTTATTTTTTGAAAAATTTAGTAAATTTCTGATAAAACCCTATTTGAGTCTCGTATATGACATGATTTTCAATAATGATTTTATTTTTCCATAAATATCGAGATAATACATTTCCTTAAGGGATTTAAGAATTAAATTGTCTACCCTTTTCCTTAAGGACCTACACCACCTTGATACATTCAATTTCAATATTTTTTGACATTATTATTGCACATACAAAATGTTTTAGTATTATTGTTTACGATATATATTGTTTATTCTTTTTCTTCAAAAAATCATTTTGAAAATTTCACAATGGTGGAGTCATGTGCTGTCCCGCAAAGGTCCTTGTTCGTGGTGCGCAGCTGGTGGGGATGATGAATTCTCCAGGGTTTGAATGAAATTTGAAAGCTACTTATTTTCTTGTTACAGGGTGTAATGTCTACGATGCAATACCTATATTGATTTTTTTTTTGTACAAATGAGATCAGTTAACAAAATATTTTTTTAAAAGTCAAAAAATCATAATTAGGTAACGGTGCATTTTATTAAAAAAAAATCGTATGCTAGATGGTAGATGGAAGATGTCTAATGCTATCAGTACCTAATGTGTGAAAATTTTAAATTTTGAATAAAATCGGCTTAATAGTTTTTGTAAAATTTGCTTCACCAGTCTGAATAGGTAGTTTAAAAAAAAAACGAAAGATAAGGAATAATAAAAATTGAAAAAAAAAATTTTTTGGAAATGTCAAGGTGCCGTCTTATGTATTGAATTAAATATGTAATAATTCTAAGATAAAGCGGAGAAATACTTAATTTTGCTCCCTCAGAATAATAATATGTGTGGTTAAAAAAAACACAAAATTAAAAACGATGGGAACAATTTAAAATTAACAATGTAAAACAAAATTACATTTCTATCTCGAGGCCTTAAATAACTCACCTTTATGAAGACATTAATAACAGACTTTGACCATTTGAATCTACATACGGGATTTACGGTCCTGCCGGCAATTTTCATACAAGAGTGCTTCTTTCCGTGTCCGCGATCTTTATCAGGTGTTATCCCCCTGCGAATGAATAATTCCCCCTTTTCACCCAGCTTTCCGTTTGCAACCCCTTCTGTAAACTTTATTTTTTGGCTTCGCTTTGTTCACGCTGCTTCGAGCGCGTTGCGTCCACTCAGGGTTGGAACTTTTTCTTTCAACACATGATCTCCATTCTTATAATATTGGAAACATGTCCAAGGAAATTATTTAAATACATCTATCTAGCGTTCCTCGTTTAAAATGATATTTCATTAATCGTTTCTATTTGCTTAGTGACATTTTTAATTTTGAAATCGTTTTCAATTATTCCCCTTCGAGAGCGATTTATGTCATTTAACAAGTTATATTTGGATAGTGTTAATAAACAAATAATTCATTTTAAATCATGGATTAATGTTATTTTTGTTAAAAAAAATCATAAAATGAATGTGGCGAGTCAACAGTAAGAAAACATATTAACTAGAAGTTGAAAAGTAGCTTAGATCAGCTCACTGCAAAATAAATAAGAGCTACGAGATGGGCAGGCAAAACATACATACATGGTCGAGACTTTTTTCCTCTGAACCACACTTAGACATCGGGCTATCCACTATGTTTAATCTGAAAAGAACGGTGGCTACCTTTCAATGCCCAGTCATCGTGTACTTTAAAAGCATATTTTCGTAGTTTTTCCATTATATCTTCTTTGAATATTCCGCAAAAAAATTAACACTGCCTCAAATATTTTTGTTAATGTTTTAGTATATTTTATATCTAAGCTGTGTAAACATGGTTTTGTTTCAGATTCGTTATTTAGTTTACAAGATCCTCTCAAATCGATCGATAATATTTTCATCGTACTGGAAACGACGGTATTTTAAAAAAAAAATTGTTATGGTGGTCTTTCTTTATTTTACTTTCTTACTGTTGACTTGAAATGTAGGTACTTGATTATTGAATTTTTTTTTA
The DNA here is from genome assembly GCA_016648135.1 of Agrypnia vestita. Classification (NCBI taxonomy): domain Eukaryota; kingdom Metazoa; phylum Arthropoda; class Insecta; order Trichoptera; family Phryganeidae; genus Agrypnia; species Agrypnia vestita. The sequence goes on along the minus strand of JADDOH010003419.1, from coordinate 59,861 downwards.
CTTTATTTAAGCTTAAAAATAGTTTTATATAAAACAATATCGATGTTAAATATTTATGTCACATAATATTATATGAAATATTAAAATCTGAATGATATGGTAATTATCATCATATTAATCACCGAGGATTACTTATTTAAAATGTAACGAATTTTAGATTTTATGTATTTATCTCTTCCAGAATAACGTTTCCTATAAATTTACAGGCTATGTTTTCTGTAAAATATTGAATTTAGTACATTATAAATTAATAATCCTCGATGGCTGAATTGATTTTTTTTGGATATCGCTGCCTTTGCTTTTTTACCCCACATATGAGAAATATTATTTATTATGATTTTTTTTCAAAGTATATGCAAGAAAAAAGTTATTCTTCAACTTTCTCACCGCACGCCCCTGATAAATACTTTTATTTATTATTCAAGACTGTGATTGAAAATTGTATCTGAATTTCTAAGACATTTTTGATCCTGATGTTTATCATAACAAACTAAATTTGATTCATAGGCCTTTTTTCCCCTTTTCACGGAAAAATATTGTTTTGTTATTATTATAATATTTGTGATTATTATTAATTGTTATTATTATTGTTATTATTAACTATTATTATATTATATTATATTATAATAATTGTTATTATTAACAACACAAATCTTCTGGTCATGTCTCGGACTAAAACAGCCATTTAATTTTTACACGTTATATTTTTTTATTTCTTTGATTCCTAAATATCATTATATTTCATTTCCTGCATATCAAATTAAAATTTAAGTAAATCTTCTGGTTATGTCTCTGACAATGGAAGTCATCGATCATCTATTATAATATTCATATATGATTCTTCCTAGCACTTCCAACTATTATAGTTTTAAACGTTAATTCCATTTTTACATGTCACCTAGTGAATAAGTAATAGTAAATTTTATTTTATTTTATTATTATTATTATAATTTCAATTCCAACATATTATTAAATTAAATGACTTAATTGATGCTAATCTTTTGTTTATATCTTACAATAACAGTTAATTTATGTTAAGTAAATTAATTTTTCATTATTATTATAAGTCATTTCCAACGTATCCTCCATTGTATAAAATCCGCCCCAAAAGTGTATATTTTTTTAAAATCATTCTTCTTCACTGCTGCGTATTTCCGTGGAATTTTAACTTGGATATTCCTGGACTATGGGTACACAACGATTGTGCGCCCTACGAGCGATGTGACCTATGCATAGAAATGTATATTTGTTTGCGTATATCATTAGTGAAAATGTGAAATAATTAAATAATTAAAGAAATACCATTTTGCTTTGCCCTGTTTGGTGAGAACTTTGCAATCCACCTCAACTCGCGCTGCAGCAGAATCCAGCAAGACGCGTTCCCAAGTCCCATTCGACCGACGAGGGTGACAGAGCAAGAAATAATTGCGAAAGATAAAGACTTGTTTTACGAGTTCATGATTCAACTCTCTAATTACAATTTTATCTCGGAGGCTTGTTTTTTAGCCAGACGTAAGAAAAAAATTCTAAAATAATTGGGTTCCATTTTAAAATTCATATTTTATAATACTAATTACAACAATACTACCGCAGCTTTTTGGCAAAAATTATTTAGGTTCTACTTGAGTTCTCAAGTGGAATACCGTTGAAATAATTTTAATTTTATAGGTGGAACTTAGACACATATAAGTCAGTTATATTAACTGGGTAAATAACCGATGTATTGTTAATTTAGATAAATGATTGATAGCTTACAGAAACGAAGCTGTTTATATGCAAAAGTATGGGTGGACCTGTCATAGGCTTACTTAAGTGATCACTTTACACAATGTAATGTTCACCGACTTTACACTATCATCTATCAAATTTGGAAAGTTGTTTTTGCGGTACTTATCTATGGTCAAAGTTAAGATTAAATTTAAATGAGAAATCTATTTTTTTTACTAGAGTATGGAGCAAAATTTTTTTAATCTATTTTGAATACCAAACTTCTTCACCGTATCCTTGTATATGTTAATTCAAAATTCTGAGTTTTTTCTGATCTTTAACTTGGACACAAAAACGCGTTAGTTGTATTCCCGTAGCAATAGCATCGTAGTCAAGCGGACAAGAAACGCATGATGCGCACTATCTGCATAGTATTCGCTTTCATTTATTTAAAATTAAGTGAAATTAAAAAAAAATATATATATCCCATATATTTTAAATTCCCACCCGATACCCTATTAAAACAGAGGTCCAAATATTATTTTGTGGCCTAAGAAAAGGATTTATATCCTAAATGAGAAGGATGTATTATTTTAATGTTTTGTGGAAATTAATTTAAGATACAGAATAAGCTTGTTTTAAATAAGAATAAAATTTTTTCCCGTTTTCTTAATAAAAGATTTCATTTTTCATTCATCTCGAGATTTAATTTTAATATTGTCACGAATTCACAGCAATGGGAGAGGAAATGAAAGAATATAAACCAATTTAATTTTAGTTACAAGATACGAAATTAATTGGAACACTATTTCGTAATTCATCTATTTGCTACAAGCTCTAGAATATTCCACAAACTCTTTATTCTCATATTTTCGTCTAACGCTTTTTTGTTCCATTTCTATTTAATTCGGTTAATAGCACTTTTCGCTTCATTTCTGTTTTAAATATTATTATGGAAGTTATTTACTATATGTTTAGACCATAAGATAAGTATAAGACAAAAATATGACACTTTTCTACTAGAAGATGTAAAACTATTTTGTAAATAGCCTATTGATGTTACATTTTAAATCTAATTTACGCCAATGATTTTAAATATTGACAGAATTATTATGACATTACTTAAAAACCTAATTGAAGATTTCGATATTATATTATTATATCGGGTACCTAAAAATTTTTAACGTTATTATACAACGTCGTAGTACATTTAGGATTTGAATATTCAAACATTGATTCAAAAGGACATAATTCTAGATGACAATAACCATAAATTAGTTTGACTAACGTCCAGCATGCGGCGTTAGATTCCATGTTTTTTGTTTTCACATTGTCTGAAATACGAAGTTGGCTTTCTGATACGGCCAACATCCCAGACAGACATTTCTCTATTAATAATATTCGCAGCTTGAATAAAGCATTTAGTTATTGTCACGCACATATTTCTGTTTCTATTATTGTGCAATTAATTATTTGAAATTTATTTACTATTAAAAAGGTAAAAAAAATATGAATTTTTAAATGAAAATTAATTTTATGTGAGAAATATCCCATCATTTCACGCCATTCTTTCGGGTTTGTATTATACCGTAGATTTCATTTATATATCTCTCTAGTTGACTCATATAATCTTCGTGTCTACAGGTAATATAATATTAAGTTTTCAAATAAAACTTTTATATTTCAACTATACAAACTTTACAATTTCAAATAAAAATTTAAATAAATAAAATATATTGATCATTCACACTCGTGTAGTAAGTACCTACATTTAAGTATGACTTTAATGTAAATATTTTGTTTTTGAAAAAACATAAAAAAAATATAATGTGACTGAATATTATTATATTATACTAGCTGTTTGTACCCGGCGTTGCACGGGTTAAGGATTAAGTTTAAAATAAAATTGTGGGGGGAAACAAATTTTCGATTCGAGCTGTATAGATTTTCATCGTAAATATATCAGAGGGAGGGGAAAGGGTAAAAGAGGAGGGAGAAATTGTCACTTACGTTACCCACCGAGTCCTTGTTAATAAGTTTCCAAATTTTGAGTATGATTGGTCGAACGGTACAGATTTGCATCGGAAATATATCAGGGGGAGGGAAGGAGTAAAAAAATAGGAGGGAAATGTCGCATATGTTACCCGCCGGGCCCTAAAGCATAAATATGCAAAGTTTGAATCGAATCGGATAGACGGATAGACAGACAGAGAGACATTGAGTTTTATAGGTATTGATTAAAATCTTATTAATATGATAATAATTGTGAAAGGAATATTACGAGATGCATATACCTTTGATTTCGAATTGTTCAAAATCATGATTCAATGTTCTCACTACATGCCCCTGTTCATACACAAAAACAACAACATTCAATAATTAATAATGAAAATACATATATTCCTGTAACAATTTGTATTACATTTTGGCATGCTCCCGGGATAATCTAAAGGCAGCTAAATCAGGTGAACTCAGTTCAAGTCACAAAGTTTTGACATTGTGTGGCCAGGTAATGCATCGTTCAGATCTTGCATCGCAGCGTGATCCGCGTACAATGAAGTACCATCATATTTAAACCGCATTCACTGTAGACATTGTTGAAGAATTTCAAAAAATATTATAACATCGCACGATATCGGTCATTACGTCGAATTATTATGCATAATTTCTATTAAAAAAAGTTCCTGGACTCCTGAAATATACGCCACTAATCATTAATGATTAGTGGCGTATATTTATGCAGGCTGCTAGGCTTTATCAAATTTAGCATTGTATATCACGTATTATTCTTTTACTAAACGTTTTATGTATAATATTTCGCCTTATTGCAGCCTTTAGTATATACCATAATGTATTGTTCATAGTAAGAAAAATGATTTATAATAATTAAATATATAAAATTTCATTTTAATACAGTATTAAATAAAAATGTTTGATTTAAAAGATTACTGAAAAACAAAATTGGCTACATAAAAAACAAATGGTATTTATTACTTACATACTGTTCTTGTATTTGTAATCACAAATATGTAAATATTTTGACTTGCATTTTAAGAAGTTAGCAAATACACATCAGTTTTAACAACAATAGTGTATAATCGGAAATCATGTCCTACGTACGTGGACGTCTATATTGTAAGCCGTGCGCAGTACTTACGTGAAAAACATGTCTAGAAAACAACAATTATTAATTTGAAATATTTTTAGTTTGTCCATATGTTTCAGAACAAAGTACTGGATTTTTGTCACTGGTACATCATTAATCAATCAATATATTATAGATGTCTCACGGAGACGAAATTATGTATTTATGGGAATGTATGTATAAAAATAAAAGCAGGTATAAAAGAAAGTGACATAATATGTGGAAATTTAAGGGGAATGAAAAATCTTTGGATGCCGGTCGCGCTAAGAATTGTTGCAACACATATACGGAACATGTCGTAAAATTTTAATATATACAACTTCCAAAAATTTGATAGACATAGTATTCTATCATGGGTGGAAATGCTGAACGTTACAATTGTGTAAAGTGATCGCTTAAGCCAGCCGCACGATAGGTCGTAAGCCCTGTGAATACCCAAAAACTTTCATATCTACTTTCCCTTAAACAAATATATATGATTTCGTCTCTAAAAATACAACTCGCATACGAAACAAGTTGTATAATTTAAACATATAAACAACTTCCAAAAATTTTATAGATGTTGTAGTCTATCATGGGTGGAAATGGTGAACGTTACATTGTTAAAGTGATCACTCAAGCCAGCCGTACAATAGGTCGTAAGCCCTATGAACACCTAAAGACTTCCATACCTACATTCCCATAAAAATATGATTTTGTCTCTGTGAGACATCTATCTATCATAATAATATTGATTAATAACCAATCTGTATAAAACTAAGAATTGTTTTATACAAAAGTGATTGTATTTTCATTTAATCACTTGTTTTGGTATCTAAAGAGTATCTTCAGAGGGTATAATATAAGTATTCACTTACAAAGACAAGAACGGTAATTATTCATCACCATTCGCTACTGACAACGAACATTGAAGTGTGACGTGAAACGTGGTCTATGACTTAAATCGGCCCACTGTGGAATTCCACAAAAGAAACTACACTGTCTGACGGCTGTGAAAACATATTATTCTATTTTTGCTTATTCTCTATTTCCACCTATTTTCTTACTTTTTTATTGCTTCATGCTTTGTTATTTTCTGATGTTTGATATTTATGCTTTGCTATTTTCTTCTCCCAGTATTTCTCTGCCTTTTGTTTATATTTTGTTATTTACTTGTGATTTTATTTTTATGCATTGTTATTTTCTTTGAATAAATTGTTTTTCGTAACGCACCCTAGAGGCAGTGATGTGGTTAGTGCAGTTTCCTCGCCGCGTCGCACGATTTCTTTGCATCGTCAGCGGTGTAACGAGGAAACTGCTTCAGCATTAAAACAATGCCAAACTGGATGGAAAAAGTGTAGGGCCGATACGGGAGCTTTTACTCGTAGATCGGCCCCGGGTCTGTGGTGTGACCCACTTCACTGTACCTGTTTTCAGCAATTTTGATGATACTTTCGTATTTCTATACTTTTATCATGCCAAATCACGCAATATTTACCCTTCACTTATTTTAATATAAATATTTTAATGAAAAAACATACTTTTTATAAACAACAATGACATAATAAAAATATTATCGATTGATATAGCGGTGACATTGTAGTGCAATACGAAAATTTTAATAAACACTACATCAATCGTTGTGATTATACAGTTTGAGTTATATTTATCATGATTATAGTTATTAATTACAAATTAAATAATTACACCTGGTATTGTGAGAGACTGCCCCTTTTGAAACTAAAGTTGTGATAAATATAACTCAGCATATATGTGTAAACAAATTTATTTATGTGTAAATACCTACTTTCTAAGAAAAGTAGTTAAGTGTAAGTAAAACTAAGAAAACTAATTAAGTGTAAATACCTACTTTCTAAGAAAAAATCAACAGAATATTTTTTCTGAAAATATAAAGGGTTAATCGGATTATTGTTTATAAAATTGCATAAGAAAATCAGTGTAGTTAAGCTTCTAGTTATTCCTCTCGATTTGTTAAGGCAGTTACAGTCACGTTTCATTCTCGCTCCAAACTGAGTTGCCAAAACATTTACTGCGTTCATTAATTATTCAAGATAAATCTCTCTGCGTATCTCATCCTCTCCTGGTTTGCAATTTAACAGACAGCCATTCCGGATAGCGTACGATGTAATCACGTGTCAGGAAATGGAAGTTGTGCACTGGAGAACAATTAAAACGATTTAATACCAAGCAAATGAATGCATCATGACTACCGAGCCATTTTTGCATTTGTACCCAACGTTAAATGCTTTATGCTCACTGTTATGCAATAGGATGCACTCGAGGATTTTCTTTTCTAATTGCATTACGACCGTTCTCTGCTTGCATTACGCTGTTAGTCTCGCTAAGCTGCCGATTTATTTTTCTTTGACTTCAGGGATTTTAAGTGCCACTAATCATTTGACACTGTTTTGCATAATGCACAAACAGTCATTTACTGCATTAGTGATGTATTTCACTTTTTCAATCAATATTTTTAAAGTGAAACTTCTTTAGTCACGATGGATCAAGTTCGATCAACGGAAACGAAATGTAATAAAATGTGAATAGAAACCAACTTCCTTCAGAGATACTGGTAAGGGTGGTGTGTTACACATTTTGTTACTGAAACAGCGAAGGGAGGTTGGCGTGCGTATTATTTATCGTGCAATTCTACTTCTTTCAGAACCCTCGTTAAATTTTTATTTCTAATTATATTGTGCAGTTTAAAAAAACTTACGTCATATATGGCGAAGTTGCTGTCTATCATAATTCCAGTGAAAGTGTAAATATTGTCACTTTTTATATGAACTCACTCACATTATTTTATTTATTACTATAATCGACGCCCTAGTGAACTTTTACTGTATTATGTTAAGTGCAAGAATTTTATGCAAACGAACATAAAACTTTTTTAAAATTAACATTAATAATACAAGGCGGCCCTCGTAGCCCAGTGGGTATTACACTGACATCTCACATTCAGGGTTCAGGGTTCTATTCCCGGTGAGATCACAATTAATATATGTGATTTACTCAAACCTGGGTGTTTTGTGATGTATTTCGCTTCTGTAATTGGACCTCTTGGCCTGTTGAAGTGTTATACAACACTTTTTATAATAATAAACCAAAAGGAACAATAAAAATAAAACATATAAACATGAACAATTTTAAACTATATAAAAATTACAAATAGGTATAACACATAAACAATGATTAGTTAAAAAGTAAACAGTAATAATTAATGACACCTTTAACAAAAATAAGCAAAAACAAAATTTAAAGCGGTAGGTACTCATTCAAGGAGAAAAATAATTCAGTCTATTAAATTGTACTCAATTCTAATGAAATGAGAAATGAACAATCTTAAACCGTATAAAAATTACAAATAGATATAACATAAACAATGATTAGTAAAAAAGTAAAGAGTAATAATCTATGACACCTTTAACAAAAATAAGTAAAAATAAAATTCAAAGCGATACTAATTCAAGGAGAAAAATAATTCAGTCTATTTGTACGAACGAATTACGAATGTACAGTCGAATTGTACTCAATTCTACTGGCATATTTGAAGTCTAAGTAATTCTTTAGTTCGAGTGTACTCTAAATAAGTTCAGGTTCGTCCATAATACTGATAATAATTTTAAATAGAAATACTATGTTGCTGACATCTCTTCTATATGCTAATTTCTTCAAAGGAAGTACATTAGTTTATACTTTCTATTGTACGAGTAATATGCATATTCAAATTGATATACAAATATCAAGACTTTCATTCTTACTTTCCTATTTTTTCCTTCTTAACTGTGAAGTAAAGAATAGTGAGTGATATTTGTGCAGAACGTTATGTTTTGGAAAATCGCGTTCGGTCATTCTCATGGAAGTAGTACATATAGATATCACAAACTCAGACAATCCGTCCATGAGATTCTATTTGCCTACACTATTGAAGGTGCAGATGTACTAGAAAGGGATTTGGATGAAATAACAATCATCTCGAGTGGCGATTTCAATATCAATTTTACTTCACGGAAGCGCTCGGAACCATACAGATTGTATTCTTTTTGATGCGAATCTAAATTTGAAATATAATATTTCAACTGTATGGAGAAATACGGTTGTCGCTATATTTTGCAGATACTGAGAATATTCGCGATCAATTACGTATGTATCCATTCGTTTCGTTTTTAAATTGTGAGAAAATTATTTGTATGTATCACTTCTATACACTATACACCATACTAATTCAAAGACAATGATGTTTCCCATTCTCTTGCAACAGTATATTTTAGTATCATAAAATAAAATTAATAAATATTATCATCAAAGAAAATAGTAGCATTAAATAAAATGTGTAAATTTAGTATGATTTTAAAAATAATTTCTTGGATGGGATTTTCTTGCGTGCAAAAATTTTTGGGGACAGGTAAGAATGGTTTTGGTACATTTTTGTCGTAGTACAAGGGCTTCATTTATTAGAGCGATTTGTGCTTTTGTTTTTGTATGACCCATATAAATTTCGCTTGTTAATTGTACACGGTATCACCGATTAAATAAAGTCACTTTATATTAATACTTGCGACCCGGCCCGGCTTCGCCCGGTACAGTTTCAACTCGTCATATCTTCTAAGATATTGAATTTAATGATTTAGTGTATGGACATGTGTATGGAGATGTTTAATTTGATAAGGATAAATACTGAATTGAATTAATGCTGTAAGTCAAAATAGATGGAAAGTTAACCATTACAATCTCAGTTATACAGTTGATGAACTTTTATAGACAAAAACGGTTAGTGTAAGTTATGTTTAAAAGATTGATATATGCTACCAGTAATTTTTTTGTAGATCATTTAATTTTACATAATTTTTCTTTGATGATTTTTTTGGGTTTTTAACCGATAACCGGTAGGTAGCGTTTTCAATGAGAACGCACAGAATTTTTTTTTCCCGACAAGATTTTGCTAATACCGCTAATGCTCAGCTTCTATTTGTGATAGGAAAATTTGAATACACAAAAATCTTTCTGAAGAAATGCAGACTTTCCATGTTTCTCAAGATCAGCACGGTCATCCAGCGGACAGACGCCCACCGGGGATTTCCTTTTATACTGTGTTGATTAATAAAGTGATATTGTGTAATATGATGAAAACATCACCTACGATATAAGACTTTCTAAGACATTATTTAACATTTTTTTCGAATAAATGACTATTTTCATTACAATTAAATTATCACTTTTGGTAATAAGATATTCAAAATTTGCTTCCACTTAATGTACTAAAATAATAATGCGAAAATTTTCGATTGTTTCCAGAGTCAGTGTGCGTCCCGTGAGATGGTATGGGTGATGCGGGGTGCTGGGTGCTGGGCGCGTGGGTAGTGCTGCTGGTGTGGGGGCGCGCGGGGGCGCGGGGCATCTGCCCGCCGCGCTGCGAGTGCGACGACGGGCGCCGGGCCGCGGCCTGCGTGGGCGCCGCCCTCGAGGTCGTGCCCATCCAGCTCAACCCCGAGGCCAAGCACATCAACCTCACGGCCAACAGGATACACAACGTCCACTACACGCTGGCCTTCTACGCGGAGCTCGTCTCCCTGGACATCTCCCACAACGAGATCAACGATCTCGGCTCCCGAAACTTCGAGTCCAACTTCAACCTGGACCATCTGGACATAAGTTACAACGGCGTCCAAGTGTTGGAAAAATATACTTTTACCGGCCTTAAGTCTCTAGTGACTTTGAACTTGAACTTGAACAGAATCTCCGCGGTAAACTTTCACGCCTTCAGAGACCTCGGGCTCTTAGAAGAGCTCAATTTGTCGAACAATAAACTTATCAGTTTCGAGGAAGACGTGTTTCGACCGTTAGTGAATTTGAGAGTGCTTCTTTTAGAAAATAATCAATTACTCGATATTCCGACTGAAAATTTAGCGTACACTGTGGCGTTAGAGTTCTTGTCGCTGTCCGGTAATTTAATAGAAAATGTTTCGGAATCCGCGGCGCCGGCTCTCAAGCGCATGAGGAGGCTGGAGCTGGCTGGAAACCTGATCTCGGCCATACACCCCGCCGCCCTGGACGGGCTGGTGGCCCTCCAGTACCTCAACCTGAACGACAATAACCTGACGGTGGTTCCGACCGCCGCGCTGTCTAAATTGTCGAACTTGACTCATCTCTCGTTGAACGGGAATTTCTTCGAAACGATCCCCCCCGTCTCCTTCCAGAGCCTGTTCCACCTGCGGCACCTGCACCTTAGCGGGCTCGCGACACTCTTCCGGGTCGACGCGAGAGCTTTCGTGGATAACATCAACTTGGAGCGAATATGGATGAACGACAACATCCTCATCACCGTGATCCCTATCAGAACTTTTCACGGAAATCCGAGATTGACGCAGATCTCGATTAAAAACAACAACATATTTACGCTCCACGCGTCGCACTTCCCGCTAGACCAGTTGTCTTCCTTGCAGCTATCGGGTAACCCCCTGCACTGTAACTGTTCCGTACTCTGGCTGTGGAAGTTGGGCCAAGAGCAGCTGAAGCAATCGTTTCCCGTCACCAACGCTACGGAATATTCCGGTCTCTTCGTGGACTTCCCCGACATCCACTGCGCCACTCCGGAAAACCTCCGTGACTCTCTGCTGGTGAAGGTCCCCGAGTCGGCAATTCGCTGCTCCATCGGCTGGATCACAATTCTCACCATCGTATTATCCCTGAGTCTCCTTATCAGTATTACGGGGAGTGTCGTGTACTATTTTGGCGCCATCAAGCGATGCGCGAAAAGTAAGTCCAAGCGGGGACTCGGCGGGTCGGACTTGACCAGCGACCTGCCCAAGCTGGGCAACGGCCTGATGTACGGCACCAACCACCAGAGGCCGTCAGACGACAAGACGGAGATCAACCGCTACCTGATGATCGCCCCGCCCATCCCCGACAACTACCACAGCACTCCTCCCTGGCACGCGAAGAGTAAAACTCCCCTGAACGGAGACTCGCTGGAGAGCATGTACCAGCAGTTCGGCTACGAGTCCATTCCGCATCACAAAACCATGGACAGGCCGCACATAGTCTACGTGTAAATATGAACAGACATTTTGTAGCCAACATCAAATTTGTATACAATATATTATTATACTATGTAAAGTTTTGTATGAATATGTATGTATGTGCGATAATATACTCGCTGTAATCTTCAGTCCCTTTTTGTAAATTGTCTTTAAATATATTATAAGTTGGAAGTATTTTTATATTTTTGTGTATAATAATAGCCGTATGATTTTATTCGGATAATCTTTAAAAACAACATAGAGTAAGAAGAAATATACATGGAACAAAACAAAACATTAATGATATTTTTGGAAAAGAAATGAACGGATAAAATGAACTATGTACCTTTTAAAGGCGTAAATATTAAAATGTTTGTTAATTGTGTCGTCTGTAGAATTCGTAAACAGAATGTAAGGTCTTCCTAGAAATTAAATTCCATTGAATCACCGTCTATTCAGTCATTTGGCATTTCACTGACATTGTCTAACGAAAAATTATAAAATTGCGAATAATTTTGGTTACACAACAATGGCTAATACTCATATACTGTTTAATTTTACTTACAATTATAATTTGTGAATTTGGGTGGCTTATATAAATACACATCTACCTATAATGTTTACAGTATTTTACACAACAAACATTTTTTTAAATATTTTTGTAAATATTTTACAATACATTTACACCAATATTTACCCACAATGGATTTTACCAAAACTGATATAATTTATTAACATATTTTTAAATAATGGCAATGATTTAATTTTCCTATATATCATCAAAATGTTTAACTGTTAGAAACACATTCATCCTCAATCTGACTGCGAACTTATTTGAAAGGTCTCTTAAATATTAGTAATAAAACTGCATACTTTCATTCATGTATGCTACATTCATGCAATATTAATTCATAATAAATAAAAATAGCTTAGTATATTAATATATGACTTTGGTTTAGATTAAAATAACCACATACAAAATAAAAATACAAAGATATTGTTATTAAAAATAATGTTATAAATATAGCGAGCGAAATATTATGTAATATTGTCGTGGAGAATGTATCATAATATTATATGACTTTAGCTCTTTAATCTAATTATTTAGTTGTTTCTATTTCCCTATCCAATAAAATGTGTAATTATATTATTCCATTGCTAATGTTAAATTAGTTACTTCATTTGGTTTTTAAATTTAAGTCTGTTTGTGATTTTTATTTTTGAATTTATTCATTATACCTGAAACCGTTTTATATTTGTAACGTTGATATTAAAACTTGTTTTTAAACATAAAAAAAAAACAATTAAATTAAAACTGTTTTAAAAGAATTACATTACATTTTCCTTGGTTTGTAAACTACTGATATGACTGTTGAGTTTATCCCGTTCCTTTTAAAGTTACTAGATACATTATTAAGTTATATCTGTTAAAAATATTATTGTCATGTTTTATTGAAAGAAATTCAATCAATATTTTCACTTTTTTATATTATACGATTTTGAATAACGCTTATCGAAATGGATATACATATAAAAAAGTGAAATACGTTGATTGATTTATGTAACTAAAATATGTAATCTTGAAAGTGAGGCTGGATATAAATTATACATATGCATTGAATATAACTTGTGAATTTACACACCAATAAATAAATACCAATTATTATTAATAATGTTTACTTTCCCACCCAAAATAATTTCATCGAATGCAATTCAATTTTTGAATAATTGAATCAAGTACGTTAAAAAGTATTTTAACATTCGTAATAAAAAATAGTATTAAAAGGTGGATGCTCGGCGAAAGAAGATGGTATGTTTGAATAGGTGCCAGTTTTTCACACTAATATATATATATATATATATTGCCATGGGACCGCGGAAAGAACGCCACTGCGTGCCCGGGTCCCAAGCACCACCGACATTACTACAATTGGTAGAGCATGAATCTCAGTACAGTCACCTCGTCCGTGGTCCAATGTCCGATGCCGTCTCATGCTGGTGTGTATTTATGGTCATCGTTAGCGTATTGAGTTCGTGAGTGTGTGTAAATATTTACCAGGATCTCGGGAAATCAAAATCAGTAAAAACTGTGGCTACTGGGAAATACAATTTAATTAAAATTACTATATACAGGGAGCGGTCTCAGCCACATCAGGTATACAGATAAATTATATTAAATAAATTAAAAATGACTCGGGATGGACACAGCCATCCCGACGTCAATAATAAAACAATAGGGGGAGGAATTTACCGCCGAGAGGCACACTATGTCACGAGAAAATAATCAATACTAGAGAAATTCATCACCGTTTTCCGTCCACATGGCCGACGGCTACAACATTATAATTAAAATAAAACCGAGCTCAAGGCTCCTAAAGTTCCAATATGATGAATATCCAAAATAAACGGGCAAACACTGAGAGTTACTCTTCGCTACAATAAAGTTCTAGATTTTGAAGCACAACAAACACGGTTTCCTTGGACGTCGAAGCGAAGATGGCCGGGATGCCCATCCTGCTTGATCGAACTCCTCGCAGAAACCGGGAGTTAAACTAGCGTGAATAAGATGTTACGGATACCCACTTGAAGCCTCTGGTCGTGCTCGCCGACCATTATACATAATTCTACGACGGCGTCCGCCTTCGCCCGGGGAAATCAGTCTCGCCATTGGCCACGGGACCCGCGGCAAAGGTACGGATCCGTCGGCCAGCCGCCATTAGAGACAGCTCGTCACTGCCACAGGCCAGCTGCAAGCGGATCCTCGTCAATCTCGATGATTAAAAGGATTATCCATGCCTAATCCCTGGTCAAACGCTCCGAGCGCGGAAGCGGAACGGGTCCTGTGTAAGATCCGTCATTACAAATATGCACATAATATTACACAGGGATGAAAATAGGTTGCTGAGTAAAAACGTACCAGAAACGACTCGTTTAGCGACGAATCTAGACCCGTTCAGATTTTAACAGTAACGCGCCGTCAGCTTCTCGGCACCATCCTTCATAGCGCCGGCGGCCATCTTGTGAAAAAAACCGGCCGGGCAACCTCACGGCTTTACGCCGCCAACTTAACCGAAAAATTCTCCGGGCGGGTAGGCCCCACTACATCGCAATATATACATGCTAAGTATTGCCGGAAAACGTACTATGCGTCAAACTAACATACACCAAGAATAATATAATATCAAGAAGCATATTAATGAGTGTATCCATAGTCATTAATTTGAATTTAATAACCATTGTCTCAAATGGAAATGTCAACTGAACTTAAAAAGCGGTTATTAGTAAACGACATAAGTTATATATGAACTATATTAATATTGAAATGATGTAAAGTGATTTATTATTATAATGACAATGAATATATAGTGATGTGTACATATATTTTTTCTCTCTCTTTTCTTAATTTGCTTAAAACTTTTAACTTTGTACTTAAATTTTTTTTTTTTTTTGTACTTAATTGTTTTCGTTTTTTATCTCTTCTGTTTATAAAGTGAATAATATTTAGCAACAGTTAAACATTCAATTGTAAAAATGAACCTACAGACAAATGTCTTTTTAGACGTTTTGTGGGACTAGATATTACAAAATTTAAAGAAAATAAATAAAAAATTAAATAAAATTAAAATTTAAAAAAAATGTTTATTCGCTGATATCGACTACAATTAAGTATCTATTTTAGTATGTCGAGAAAGCATAATCAGACTTCACAAAAAAATTATCTTACAAAATTCTTTAAAATTATAAGTATTATTATAGTTAACCTATTCTGGGAAAGAAACTGAAATTTTTATCTTGTTCCCCATATGAGATATTTGACATTGAAATCGGAAAAAAAATTCTTGTTGAAATCAGGCGAGAATCATCAGAAACGTTTGTAGTGCTCTGCTGAATTTAATGATCGTAGTCACTCGCTTCTTTTACATTACATTACAATTAACTTTTTTTTTATAGAATCTCAATAATACAATAGTTTAAAATGATATTATGGACACACAATAATACGCCGAAATAATGTAGAAAAGTAAGTAGAACATGAAATAATTAATAAAAATCAGAACAGAAATGACAATACAAACCAAAATAAAAGAAAATATTTAATTAATTAAGTAAAACAAGTTTATACAAAGTACAGTTTTGGCCGGTTATGTGTGAGTGTACGTGTTCTAAGAGAAGAAAATGTCCGCCCGTCCAAAGGCATCTCCTCGTATTGGCACGTGGAGACGGCTTTGGACGGGACATGTATTGTGTGAGTGCGCGTGTAATACGTGAGATATATCAGCAGTGGTAGGATAAGTAGATGGATACAGGATAATTTTTACAGACACAAATATTCAGAGGTGGCGTTGGAAAGCGAAACTCTTTTCTTCAAAACCTCTGCAAATGGCCGTTTTTGGTCGTCGCTGCGAAGAACATCCAGCCACAAATCCAAAACCACAGCAGAAAAAATAAAATAATATTTTTTTTGAACTTTAAAATGATGGTAAAAATTCCACATGAAATAACACCGAAAAAATATGCCCCACCCTTTAAGTCTGTATGTACTTGGGAACCATCATATCTGATTTACAACTAGTTCTTGGAACTAACGACTAATTCGAAAATAGGACTGCGGCCTTTTTCGCTTAAATTAGCATGTTTAGATACAGTACCTAACAGCTAGGTACTGGTAAGTACGAAGGTTAAAATTGTTATTGTCAAGAAAAACTATTTAAAATATAACCGATTAGCCTATAATAGTGCTTAATGGATGCGGAACCTGGAGCCTCACGGAGAAGCACTTAAAGGTTTTCCGAGTATTCGAAAACAAAATTCTTCTTAGAATATTTGAAGCCCAAGGTACTTTCCGTGAGCTTATTGAGACCTTTCAACAGCTGAATATCTCAGCGCTTTTGTGGTCAAAGAGGGCATACTGTTAGATGGGACTCCCAAATAATCTAATCTAAGTCGTCGAGGAGGAATGAAACTGAAACGCTCCAAAACGGTATAGGTGAAAAATTCTCAGATGTATATAGCGAGGCTATATATCCTCCGTTGGAAGAAACAGCTTAAGACAGAAACCTGGAAAACGATGCGATCGGCCATGGATCTGAAAGCTTTTTTAGGCCCTCGCATACTGTTAATATTATTCACCAATAGTGTTTTATTGATCAATAATATTAGCGGGGCTAAGGCCCACATACGAGACGGCTCGATATTCTTGTTTGATATTCCAGTATAGACTGCTTTCAAGGTGAGGATGTTTTTACTGCATCATAATGCACTCTACCATGGTGGATAAGTATTATAAAAAGGTAGGTATATAATTTTGATTTATTAAAAAAAAAAGTTAAATTAACATATAACAAGGTTATTATAAATAAAAATGAGATTTAACATGTTTTATTAAAATTTTATAATTAATTAAAAAAATATATTTGAAATGACCTAAAGTACTGACACTATTTAAATAACTAACCATTATCCTTGTTGAATTAACAAATACTTACTTGAGAGTAACTGAGGAGAGTACACTGAGGTGTACCTAATAATATGAATATTTTTTTACCTCACTGCATCTTAAAATAAATTTTCTGTTTTGTTCTTTGTCCTTTTTTATTGTCTATTTTTAACTGCTTATAGAACAGTTCTGAAAAAAGTAATGAAAATTGTCACAGAATGTCAATATTAACCTTCAGATGGATCAACAGTCGACAATAAAATTGACAACTTGTCAATAAATTTTAAACCGAATCAAATTTTATTGAACAACTCTCAACATATCGAGCATGCCTTTGATCGATAGTTGAATTTTGATTGAATTGAATTGAATTGTTGAGTTGAGTTGAGTTGAATCCCATTCCCTCCCTCTTCCCACCCCTCCCATTTTATGCATTATCATAATTTAAATCTTTGAAATATTTATTATTTATCACATGTTCTTTATCATTGTTTTTTACTTAGTTTTTTTTACCAGCTTTGAGGAAACTTCACTGGTCAACTAAGCGAATATTTTTTTGATATTATATAAATTTTTACTACATTGTACTGTATGTTTCCCAAATAAAAAAATATTTATGCTCACATAAAATTGATCAATAACATTGAAGGCGTATTATTGATCAATAATATGGATAGTGTGTGAGGACCTTTAGAGCCAACTACAAATGAATGGAAACGTGGTTTTTTTTGGCCTCCTTTTATTTATGTCAGACGATGGAGCACCACCCGAGACTCTGGAAGGGTTGCTTCAACTGCCTATGAAGACTTAGACTAACCCAGCATCTGAGCGCCCCTTGATCACCCTAATAGCGAGATCTGAAAGAGATCATTGCATGCTATCAGGTACTATCAGTGCTTTGGCTTGGATCATCTGTCACTGTTGACTCGCTTAGCATTTCAGTCTCGCGAGTGTCAGTACAATAGAAGCAATATGATTTACGTAATACGTTAATAAACGAACGAGAAATTGCACGTTTTTAATACATTAATATATTTGAAAGGTAAACAAATGATCTGAACTCGAAAAATACAATTGGTGTTTTGTTTTTTCATCCTCTTATATTTATGTTACGGCAAAAGGGTGCTGGGTGCAGGAAAAGGTAAGTAAATAAATAAACGTAGTGCAGCAGGCAGAGCAACAGATGAAGTATTTATTTTTCGCTGCTAAAACTCGGCAAAAATTTTACTAAATTACATATTATGTCATATACATTAAACATTCACTTGTAAGTATTTTATCCAAGTAATATCAGTAAACAATTACAATCTTGCAAACAAAAATAAGGAAATTTATTGACCGTTAGAAGACAGTACATATTGTTGCATCTACATAAATTTTACATTTGTGGCAGTAAAAATGGATATAAAGCTAATTAGTAATGGCAATACCAGCTTTTTATGAAATTAAAAAATCATAAAATAATAATAATAATCGTAAGTAATAAACAAATATTTATATAAAAGCAATATCAAGTAAAAGCAGTGCTTACATACAACAAACTACCTAACAAACTGAGACAAACTGACAGCTTACCAAACAACTTAAGACGCATTTATTTAGACAATCCTATAATAACCTATAAAATCTAACCACAAAAACGCTAGCTAATGTTTTCCACTCATATTGTGCACTCCGCGAAAACACATAATTCTTTCAGGGACTCACAAACTATTATAGTACTCAATTTTAATTCCACTTCTTGTATGCCACCTAGTGAATAAGTAATAGTAAATAAGTTTTTTCTTTTCTAGCAGTAAGTTGTCTTGTAAGATAATAATTTCTCTGTGTAAAGCGCCCTTGAGGTGAGTATTTCGCGAAAACGGCGCTATACAAATTATCCAATTATTATTATTATTATTAAGATATAAGATTTATTCAATTAACCACAAAGATATGGCGTTAGAGAAGAATATAATGAATAAACTGGACGGAAAGAATTATACACGAGAATGTTCTGAGGAAATTTCAAGAAAAAAGTCCAGAATTAGATATTTAATTGCTTGATACACACACATATAACACACATAAATATAGGATAATACGTAACAGGCCTCTCGGCCACTGCCTCTACCTCGCTAGATATATAAAAATACAAAGGCAGTATATGAAATCATTTTACCACCTTAAATATTATTAATATAGACCAAAAAATATTAAAAAATATAAAATATCATGCGAGATGAATGAAAGCTAAAGATAAAATGGAAATAAATGCAAATGGTTGTTTTACAAATATGACATATTCTTAGATGTAATGCATACCTAATGCATGGTAAGCATTGCACCGATAAGAATACAGTTCAAATAATAAAAGAAAATAGAGAAAAATGCAACATCAAAACAAAAAGACCACCTAATTCACATATACCAGTGACTGATACTTCACTCCAGTGTAATGCATCAATTTCCTTACGAGTGATGTGCACTGTCTCGATTGAATGTCTAAAGATGATTTTCCAAAATATCTACCTAATATCTCCTCTTTTGCATTTTCGGATTTCTTCTTTTCATCTCTTATTTTATATGAATGCTGGAAATGAATAAAGCACTAAGTGTTAATTTTAAGATACAAGGTAAAAAGCGAATATATTATTACAGTATACCCAGAACAGTAGTTTATCTCCGGCGAGTTATTAGCCTACTCTTGCATTGACGCTAGGGTTGTCACTTTATTTTTAACCCGTTTCTTTTAACTCGTAGCGTCTGAGATTCCGACGTATAAGGTAGACACGAAACCCGAAAATTTCTGTAATTAGTATACCTAGTTTCTGCACTTAAATTGCAAGAACGCTGATAACATCAACGTAGAGTTTTAAAAACTCACAGTCTTTGTGATAATCAACACACCTTTTTAGTAAAGCACCACAAACATAACAAAGGCATTTTTTCAGGAAACGCATTTTTTTCTAAAGCGGCGGCTGCGAGCGCGAATGGCACCGAAGACACGGCCCTTAATGCCGCCGCCTTGTGCCCCCATATTCTATATCAATGTGTGCGTCACAGTGCGTGCGTACACGGCGCCGAGCACGCACGCACACATTCTAATGGGTAGCGGTCAGTTTGTATGAAGACGTATTACTGTTCTTAGTATATTGTGATATTATGGTCTTTTCGCTATTTTACACACCTTTTCTTTAATATTAATATTTAATATTTTAACACTTACCCTTGTAGCGCAGTGGGTATGACACTGGCTTCCCAAACCGAGGGTTCCAGGTTCGATTCCTGGTGAGGTCACAATTTAATGTATGTGATTTATTCAAGCCTGGGTGTGATGTATTTCGCTTCTGTAATTCGGCCTCTTGGCCCGTTGAAGCGTAAAAAAAACATACTAATCGCTGGTACCTCACGAGTGTTAGTCATTTTAATCCTAATAACTATAAAATTCTCATATTGCTTAGTGCCTTACTTATAAAAATACAGATAGGACTTCAGTGCAATGTTTAATGTATGGCGAATGCATATATTATGTAGTAATAATCTGTATACTTATATTAATGATTATATTATTGGCAGTTAGTGCTTTATTCATTTCCAGTATTCATATAGTTACAGCTCAACCAGCATTGCTACTTTTTTCAATATTTATGCATCCTTTCATTCTTCTCATTGAATATATTAATAAACGATTAACATATTGGCTTAGGTGATATTTTTCCCTCATTATGTAGACATATTTAATATTTAGCATTTTTATTTAAAAATATGGTACGCTTATATATATTATGTAGATATGTATATTACATCATTTATAATATGTACATATATGGATTATTATACAATACATGACACTTTATTTTGTATTTTTCCTCAGAATAAAGAGAGAAATAAAAATTCTTTATGTTGTGCGTTACTTCTTTGTTATATAAAGGAAGTAAAGCAGTTTCGTTGCCAATTTTTGGCATTGCCAAATGATTTTTCTCTTGCGTGCTTGTCAAATTTATTGTTTTCCGCAGTAACTAAATAATTTATTAAGAGAAATATAAGACTTAAACATAAAATGGGCGAATGTTTATGAGAAGTGGGTGGATATTTTCAATTATTGCCCTCCGTCAGCCAGAATATAAATATTAATAAATTTGCAGACATGGATTCAGTTAAGGTTTCAGTTGGATTGGGGTAGGTATTACAATGCATAATTCTCACATTATGCTGGTTTACCTTTACCAGTCGTTTTTAGTACTTGCTTTTAGACTAAGCTAGTCAGATGTATGGGCGGTGATCTATCAGTAGTCGATGTGAGCTGCATGCGCTACGGCGCTGGCGGAGGGTAAATTTGTGTGATATGCTAAAAATACGGTATCTATAAAATAAATATTCGTACACAATGTCTGATTTTTTTATAAAAGCTATGTACTAAAAATAAATATTCCAAAAACAAATAGGTAGGTATATAACGTTTGGATAGTTTTTTTTGTGTATGTAGATGTACCTTAGATGTACAATACTTAACATTATTTTTATCACGGCGTCTGAAAACACAAAAAGGGCGTAAATCCCTACATCCTGTTTGTTCTTTCTTCTGCGAGTTTTACGACACAGGTATTAAGATTTAACCGTTATGTTACTACCCGGAATTTTTCACACTAGTTACTACCCAGGGTACCAGGGTACTCTACCAGGATTGACGTTCCCCCATGCATTATTTTGTTTTTTATATCACAAATTGATATTTAGATAATGATCAAATATTTAGATAATGGTCAAATATCGTTTGACATTGACTAGTACATTTTGACTGATTTTTCATTTATATCTTCAATTCTGGGTTAAAGTGCGGACATGTCTCATGTACAATTTATTTTTTATATATTTATAATAGTTATAATTTATTTTATGTTTTATATAATATGAGTTATAGTTTGTTATATGTTTATAACAGTTAAGTTTTCACTGTTTCAACTTTTTTCTAATTTACTAAATCTGAAGAAATTATAATCATGGGAAGATGTAAAATAAACTTCTTGTGTTGTTATTGATATTTTCACGTTCATTAATAACGAAGATCAAAATTTATTATCTTCTATTTTTTTTTATAGAGCGCTTCTGAAAAAAAATTATGCTCCAATTACTGTGTACAGATACGGTTGTAGATACAGATGATTTTTCGAATGGCGAGAAAGAAGATTGAATTCCAGAAAGCACTGATAAAAATCAGCAGATGATATGGACGATATTACACCACGTGAAAAATAAAATTATAAAAATACTGAGGAAAATACTGAACCGCCGACATCTACTCAAGATCATTTCCGGGCTAGCAATGAAATGAAATGGCATAAAAATTCACGTATTTATTATCTGTCGCATAATATCGTTAGGCAAAGAAGTGTTCCACGTGGATCGAGAAAAGCATTATCTACTAGTATTACCTACATTCAAATGTGTTTTTACACCAGAAATCATCGATACTTTTTTCCGTCACACCAATTAATAGGCCAGGAAAGTACATAATGAATGCAACAAACACAATCCTAATTATAAACCACATTGGAAGGATTTGACTTCATTCAAGTTAAATGCATTCGTTGGTATTCTAATAGTATATGGTGCCGATTACCTAAACACAAATTATAATTCTGTTATCTATTATTTGTTCAAATGTAATTTATACCCAAAATCTAGCGTGGAATTTCTTCACGCAGAAGATGCTTATATGAAGGAACACCGATTGAAGCAAGATAGAGCTGCGTCGATACGTAAAATATGTATGGATGATACTGAATTCAAAATTTTTCAGTGTGTATAGATCCACAACCCAACCGTTACAATCATTATTATTTGCATACAGCGGAAATACACGATTTATGCAATACATTCCGTCTAAGTCAGCTAAATAAGGGATAAAAATATGGTTGATATGTGATGCAGAAAGTTATTATCCTCTTACTGGCTAAACATACACCGGAAAATCAAAACCTGGACGAGAAACTAACCAATGTGAAATAATTGGCCGCTCTAAGGCTGTGGACGTAATATTAGGTACATTGGATATTTTTTAATGACTTTCTTCAGTACAACATATTATTTTATCTTGAAATATTACAATCGTTGGCATATTGAGACGAAATAAAGTACATATATTCTGGAGAAAATGAAGGAGACTAAAACTCGAGCCAGTTATTTAGTGTTATTTGAATTGCATGGTTATGTTAAAATATGTTCCTTTGTGCCAAAAAAACATAAGAAAGTTATATTTTTATCATCCACGCATCATGACGATGTGACGTCGGGGCTCAAAAATAATCCAAACATTATTAATTTCTACAATAAAACGAAATTTGATGGTGAAATTTATGTTTATCACTGAATGGGAATATCAATACCGTATGGGTACCCGGACACCCAGGGTAGTAATCAGAGGAGTAGTCAACTTTAAGGTCATATAAAATACCTTTTTAAAAATAAAATTATACTTAACTGTACCTTAATCCCTTTCAAATACCTCAAATAATGGGGTCCGGGTGGACAAAAGTATCAAGGGTTTATGAGTAAAATTATTTGAACTTGAAGTCAGAAATGGATACCCGGGTGCCCGCGTAGTAACATAAGTGTAAATAAATTGAAAAATTACTTTATTATTATTAAAAAAACTAAATAAAAAAATAATAAAACAACAAAATTTATGACATTGGAGGGAGAACAATATATAATGTTATGATCGATGGAACTACAGTATACTAAGGAACAGTAATACATC
Organism: Agrypnia vestita; assembly: GCA_016648135.1. NCBI lineage: Eukaryota > Metazoa > Arthropoda > Insecta > Trichoptera > Phryganeidae > Agrypnia > Agrypnia vestita. The sequence goes on along the minus strand of JADDOH010003419.1, from coordinate 35,811 downwards.
TTCATACAAACTGGCCGCTACCCATTAGAATGTGTGCCTGCGTGCTCGGCGCCGCGTACGCACGCACTGTGACGCACACATTGACATAAAATAGCATAAGGCGGCAGCATTAAGGGCCGTGCCTTCGGTGCCATTCGCGCTCTCAGCCGCCGCTTTAGAAAAAAATGCGCTTCCTGAAAAAAATGCCTTTTTTATGTTTGTGGTGCTTTACTAAAAAGGTGTGTTGATTATCACAAAGACTGTTAGTTTTTAAAAGTCTACGTTGATGTTAATCAGCGTTCTTGCAATTTAAGTGCAGAAACTAGGTATACTAATTACAGAATTTTTCGGGTTTCGTGTCTACTTTATGCGTCGGAATCTCAGACGCTACGAGTAAAGTGACAACCCTAGCGTCAACGCATTAGTAGATTAATAACTCGCCGACAGGCCGGAGATAAACTATTGTTCTGGGTATACTGTGATGGAACACTGCTCGAACATGTCATCAAATTCAAGTAAATAAGATGCCATAACTGTGATGTGCAACAGTGACCTCTATGGAGAAGTAATAGTACAGACACAAAAAGCTGCAGCCATATCAGGATGCTTCAAGAATTCGATCTAGAAAAATAAAGTCACGAATACCCAGAGCAAGGTAAGGATTTACAAAACATGTCTTACAACCGCCTCATTATGACTTACAGTATCGAGTCCAGAGCCGACACTGTCTGAACCAAAAACCTTCGAATCAGCGAGAGAAAACATTAAGAAATATCGCTGGCAAAACCCTCCGAGATTGGATTCGCAACACGGAGATTCGAATAATATGCAAAGTTGAGGATGTTGTAAGATGGGGACGACAGAGAAAAAGGTTTTGGAATGATCATATGAGCAGAAAACTCCAGAGACACAAAAGTAGCGAGAGATCAAGCACCCTAGTGAAACATATCTCCAGGACAACCAACTAAAAGATGAAGGGACAACTGGCAGTCCAATTTCCAGGAGGAAAGTGTAGCAACCATCACAGGCCAACAGACCTAAACAAAGTTGAAAAAGAATAAAAATAACAGACTGCAATCAAGCCAATTCTGCAATTATGCCAATTGCATCCTCAAATAAAAACAAGTCAAATTTATGTCAAAGGCTGCCAGTACTTTGGATTTCTGTGTATATATATATATATATATATATATATGCTCTCGTTTATTACATTTGTCTTTAATATTAATTATATTTTTAATTGAAGAATGCTAAATAATCAATATGATATACTATACACGTTTTATGTACTTTGTGCGTTATATTTTATACCAATATTTCAGCAAAAAACACTACAATTTACTTTCTGTAGATGGAATTTTGCAAGTCGCTACAATTTGTAAGAAGTCCAGTTAAGATTGATGTGGACACATTTACTTTTATTGCGAAGGCTGTTTCAGTGTAGTTCGGCTGGCGTCTTTATTCCCCTTATTTAGGGGGATACGCTATTTGAAAATTAAATCAGTGCTATTCAAATCTACACAATTTAGAGAGACTTTTTTCAATCAAATCGAATTTGTGTTTAATGGCATGAACTTGATTTGAATTTTCTTGAATAAACTTTGAAAATGGACTTAATGACGAGATTTGGAATGTTTTATCACTTTCATTATCATGTTCACTTGTTACGTCTCTCTTTAACAAATTATGAAGCCATGAAATATTTTTTTTTCTGTAGAAATATTTTTTTTTAATTATCGAAAACGATATGAATCAAAAATTTTAAAGATCACTGATTTGCGAAAAAACTCCTTCGTAGAGAGATTTTTTATATATTGGTTTACAAATGTAGCGTTTTAAGACTTTATCGAAGAAATGTCTGATATTAACTTGACTTGGAGAACATCATCTAATTTGTTAAGTGATTGTTGGTGTACCTACTTCACTAAGTTTACGATATCATTTTGGAATTGTGCCAAAACTGAGAGATACATTACATCATGTGTGTACATGGATGCCGAAAGTAAATAAATATATTTATACAAGATTATCCAGATATTCTATTTCTTACTTGATATATATTCTATTTAATTCTTCATTGTAAACAGATATTATCTGTTCAGTCTTTGAAAATATAAATATCATTCATCAACTGCTAATAATTATATGGAATAAAGAAGAAGGGAGATGAGAATGTAATGAAAAAATTTAAAAAAAATGTTTACTATGTATGTTATTGTCACTATTAACTGATAAATCGACTGATACAATTCCTTAAGATGACCAAAATTAGTGTTTTGGTAAACATGTAAACATAGAAAAAGAGACATGAGACGGTATTTCATCCAATTGAAAAGCACACGACGATTTTTTTTAGGTTTCCTATAAAGTTATGATTTCTCACTCACCTGCTTTTTTTTTATCACACAATTATTGTTTGTTTACAAAAAAAAATGTAACCCTTCTATATTATTGTTTTCGTCATTGATTTTACCTGAAATAACTCCAAAATCTTTTACGTATCTGTGTAAAAATATATGTATGTTTACCTACCTATTTTCTATACATATCTAAATTTTTCAGCTTCTCTACCCAATCCCTCTGGCTACCTATTTCTGCTACTAATATATTTATATATGCATTATATTGCAATAAATTCAAAATTTTGCTCAGCGATATTTGAACGCCACCACGAAGTTGAGGCATACCTCTCTCCCACCTCATAAATACAACTAAATCTGAATTCGAGCACAACCGGGTTTTATGGTTATTTTTATTATGGTTATTTTTTTAAATGGTGTATGTATATGTATAAATTCAAAATTTTGCTCAGCGATATTTGAACGCCACCACGAAGTTGAGGCATACCTCTCTCCCACCTCATAAATACAACTAAATCTGAATTCGAGCACAACCGGGTTTTATGGTTATTTTTATTATGGTTATTTTTTTAAATGGTGTATGTATATGTATAAATTCAAAATTTTGCTCAGCGATATTTGAACGCCACCACGAAGTTGAGGCATACCTCTCTCCCACCTCATAAATACAACTAAATCTGAATTCGAGCACAACCGGGTTTTATGGTTATTTTATTATGGTTATTTTTTTAAATGGTGTATGTATATGTATAAATTCAAAATTTTGCTCAGCGATATTTGAACGCCACCACGAAGTTGAGGCATACCTCTCTCCCACCTCATAAATACAACTAAATCTGAATTCTAGCACAACCGGGTTTTATGGTTATTTTTATTATTGTTATTTTTTTAAATGGTGTATGTTTGATCCTGAATTGATCTGATCCTAGTCGCTACAATAAAGGGGATGATTCTCCTAAATCGCAATTATACTCGGATTTGAAGAGAATCATTGGCATTGTACTTATATTTCTCTATTGGACTGTCGCACATAATTATTCACAGTTCAATACTTCAACGGGTATGAATTTGGCTACAGATAGTCACAAATGAGTCACAAAAAGCCGTAAGAAAACAACATAGAAATTTCGCATTTCAAATTTTTATTTAAATTAATTACAATTAAATAATATTCAAAGAGCACCAGATGGCGCCCTTCCACGACCCCACAAACATTCGAGCTCCATCCGCTAGATGGTGCTCTAACAGTGTGTTATTTAAATTAATCCGTATTGCCTGCTCTAGTCAAATATTCATACGTTTTAAATTTATTTTTTGTTAGCGTGACGTACTACTTTCAACGGGGTAAAAGCTATTCGTTTCATTATGATTCGTTAATACGTAATAACATCATACATAAATGATTTCACGACTGGCGGTGTAAAATATTTATTACCTTGCGCTATTGTACAATTGATTTTTCACCTTTTATAAGGACATGCACACATGGTATTTAAACACATGCAATACTTTACCACAATCCGCAACAATATTTTGTACGTAATAATATGGCATTTCAAAATGTTTTCAGCATGGCGATTACGGTAACTTTTAGGAGAATATTTATATTAATCCCCAATAAATTGTATATCAATCGTGTTTTGTTTGAAGACATAACTTAAGTCATAACGACAGAGTATAAAAGTGTAGTAAAAAATTGTAATAAAAAGAGATAAAAAATGAAGATACACTGAATCATGATCATGAAGATGAATCTATTTTTAATATGAGAAAGTAGGTATGGAAGTCTATTTGAGTGTTCATAGGGCTTAAGACCTATCATTGCTTAAATGATCACTTTACACAATATAATATTAATTATTTATAACCATGATAAAAATTTCCAAGAATTTGATAGATGAGGTAGTCTATCATGGGTGGATTGGTGAACGTTATATAGTATAAAGTGATCACTTAAGCCACTCAAAAAGACTTCCACACCTACATTCTCTTATGAAAAAAGATTTGTCTATGAGACATCTATAATATATTTTGTACAGTATTGTATTCTTGAATAATTTGGAACGTACTCAAAATATTCCCCAGGTGAACTCCTTCATTAGGGGAAGGAATTGGGTTATGGCGGAAGAATATTTAAGTCGCATATTTATACAGGAGTTAAAATATTTATTCTTGTATAATTAAATATCCCAATATACTAAATGTATTTTTAACAATATACGTTATTTTTTAATATTTTATAAATTTCGTCCAAACCAAATCTCCTCCAGTAAAAACGCGGATCTCGCAATAAAGCGCGACTTATTTACTAAGACTTTAGTTTGTATGTATGTATAAACTAACCTATATGTACCTTCTTATAATTGTTTCAAAATTTACAAGCACGTAGTAATTTTTTAACAAGTAAAACGCATTTGAACCGGCCATGGCACTAGATTGTACGAACAATTTACATTTTTCATATATATATATACATATATATTTTAGGCGTCTGTGGTCATAACAATATAATGAGGCGTGTCCATGGAATTTAACATGATCTCAGATATTTAGTTGAGAGAAATCTCATTTCCATAGGTTATGATTTTCACCTGAGGTTGACGCAAAGATCAGATTTAGATTGGTAGAAAGACACACAAAAAAGCCGAAAAAAACAGAATGAAAACAAGACAACGCCTGAATACCTTAAATCATAAATACCTATTTACTCTTAAAAATTAGACAAATATCAGACAGCAATATCTTATACCTATTTGAAACAGTTATTTCGATCATATAATTATGGGGTATAAGAACAAAAGCAGCAATTTTAAAAAAATGTTTTGAATGCAGTCACCGAGGATCACTACACAATTTCAATTGTACTTAATTTGAGATTTCATATATTTAGTAATTAATTTTATTAAATAAAATCAAAATTCCTCTTTTTACTGCTCTAATAGATAAAACAACAATACGTTTCGAGAACGAAATATTTTTTTTTTTAAAAAAAATTTTTGAATGCAAATGAATTTTTAATTTATTTAAGAAAATTATTAAAACCTTACGAAAAAAATCTGGTGCAAATTTCTGCGCGGTTTTAATCATTTTATTTGACTTTCCAAAAGTTTTTACCACTAACTGTAAGACCTACTGTATATATGCATATGTAATAAATAAGATATCAAAAATGTATAGGCATTTTTAAATAAATATAGCCTAATTGAAAGCCGCGAAGAAAATAAAATAATATTTAAAAGTGTAATAATTGGTAATAAAATGTGTTGATTTATATTAAATTGAAATGAACATTATTAAAAATGAAAAATTTTAATTTACTTCGTTTGGGTCTACACCAAATAATAAACTTGTTTTTACACCTTAAATCTTATTTCTCAAATTATTTTTTTTTTCTGAATTCGAAAATTTTTTAATTACCCCTCAAAATTTCGTCTTAAAATTCAACTTCTGAGGAAAATATATTTCTTATGCTAGGCTATAAAGGATAACATTTAAATAAAATAGAACGGCCGTGAGACATTTAATTATGTAATTTTTGCCAGACATTTATATGTAGAATTATATAATTCGAAATGGCGTGCGCATTTTATGCCTTTCGCTTGCAGGGCAGTTAGAAGTGTAATCGTATAATGGAAATTATATATATTCAATATAATTCGTTAAGTACTAATGCTTGATGTTAATGGTGTGTTTGACTGATATTTAACTTTGTCACTAGAGGTATTATATTATATTCTGGGACAAAAAGTAATCCCGTGGGACTCTCGTGATTCAGGCGTCATTCGTGAGGGAATGCATAGTCACCGGTAACGAGTACTCGTTAGAAACCCTAAAGCCATAAGCTGGCATAATAATGCACCCAACTTGGAAGTGTGCATTTCGTTATTTTTCTCGAAAAATGCTTATCGAATCGTCGCCACGATAATTTACCGTAATGGGTGGACATTAGAGTTTCTTTGTTGACTACTATTAGAGTTGTGCTTAGCGGTGTCTGAATAGTTTTAAAATTAACCTAAACAGTTTTGTGGATGTATTAATTATTGTCACGTGGAGGTGTCTGCGGAAGGCAAATAAAAACACTGGAAATTATTTGCCCATTTATTATTAATTATAATTATATATTTTATATTGATTATTAATTATATTATTATTAATTGTTTTATATAATTTATTACTAATTATATTACATAATTATTGATTCTTAAATATATACAATGTACAAAGCCACTTAACAGGAAATAAATTTTGCTATTCTTTAATCTACATTATTTCGCAATAGAACAACCGTATAATAGCTCCTTATTATCACTGGGTAACAAGTATTTATCGCTCGTAGAATATTCAATTCTCGCACATAGAAGTCGCTGGTTTATTTCGTAACTTAGATATCTTGGCCACCCTGGCCATTGCCTCGCATTGCGTATTTGTACCCAAATGCTGGTATTTTCGAATTTTCTGCATTATTCTACTAGAAGAAGGAGAAGGTTCTCGTCGCCTCTCGGCTATTCCAGTCATCTGTAGACATTTCGCGAAGGTTATAGATAATGCGAGAGTGTGGTAGATTATGCTAGAGGCTTCTATGTTATTGTAATCATTGACCTATTACGATGGATTCTGTACGTAATCTGTTTTTCCATTTCGTTATAATATTAACAAAATATTTTTAATCATTGAATGATTCGGCGGTTACTTCGTGGTGCAACGTTTTAATTTAAAACATAATTTTTATTTAATCTTTGTAATGCACACAAAAAATTCCCTACAGTTCTGTTATATTCAGATTTTGAATAAAATTACAAGTAATTTCAGAAGTCACATTAGATCCACATTTTATACAAATAATACTCAATAAACTTCTCTTCTCTTCTCTCATCAACTCATAAACAAAAATAGTATTTCTGAAAAAAAAAAACAGTGGATATCAAGTAACTTGCGAAGACTGATAAAAACACAGGCCAAATCGCGAGAGACTTAATATAGGGATTAAGAAACATGGCGGTGACTCAAAAAACAACAACTTCTTGGAATTCGTTGACTATATAATTGATACCAACCATTCATTCGACAATCACAAATTAAAACTACTCTACTCGGTTTCTCAAAATGGATGGATCGCGAACAATTTGACAACCGTTGAAATCCAATAAAAATTAATTCACAAAAGACACATAAATAATATCACACTTCAAAACACTTCTCTGATCCTTGACTTGACTCCTTGTCGTACGCAAATAGCTTGATAAAATGTTGTGTTTAAGTTAGCTGCTCCTCTCGAATCTTTAGTAGTAATACCTAAGTATGTAGTACAAAGCTTAAATAAAAATGATATTTTAAATTTAAATATTTATTCATCATTTCCTCACATTTTTCCTTTATTATTTATTATTCAGTTTAGTTTAAAATCATAGAAATCTCAAAAAAAAAAATTAAAGCTGACTAAGCCTTTTGAAAGCTGCTCACTTTTAACCCTCTTACTTAATTTTGCACCACCCCTGTTCCTCTGCTTGAAGGCTGTTGATGAGGCAGTTATTAAATCGTTCTCAGCTCTCCAGAATGACTGCCTAACCTAACCTAACCTAACCAAACCTAACCTAACCTAACCTAACCCAACCTGCCAACCAAGTGTACTATTTATTTTCATTATTACCCACCGTTTTTAGAAGTAAGTTTATCCTTTCATCTAAATATTTCAACTTAGTCTGTGCTTTAAGAATCGCGAAACCAGTTGTTATAATGAATTTATTCTTAACAAATAATCAAATTCGAACAAATCTATGTTAAATAATCATAAATGAAAACATAATTTTGTTTTCTTACACTACTTATATGTATATGAATATATCACTATATGTTTCAGAAACATCCATTATCTTCTTCTGACTGTAGACTAAAGTATATATAGAAGTGTGCGTCTGGTGTATGGGTTCTGGGTCCAGAGGAAGTACGTAATGTGAGAGAAGGAAAATTGCGAAAGAGTTAAATTTGAGTGTTGTATTTAATTATTGATGATATTATTTGGTGTATCTTATATTTTAGTTCTATTTTCTGTTTTATTCTTTTCCTTTTTACTATCACTGGGTCTTGTCTATATATGTTCAATTAATCTTTATTATCATTATTTTATCTAGCGTGTAAGTATATTAAATGGTATCTAATCAGTTAGTTGTTTAGTAAAATAATTTTAATATGTGAGGTGCCCTTGAAGTGAGCACCTACTCTCGAAAACGGCGCTATATAAATTATCTAAATATTAGTATTATCACACTCTAAGCGACAGAATGAGACCACCACGATCAGATAAATGAGTGATATCCAAGATGTTGTCAGATAAGGGAGACAAGGGTGAAGGTATTGGAGATGTGGAAAGAACAGACTCCCAAAGACTACCTACCCCACCTTGCCCTGCATGGGAAACCAGAGGGGAGAAGGATACCTAGAAGGCACTCCAAAAGATGGAAAGACAGCTGGGAGTTCACATATAAGGCGGAAAACTCTACATAAACAGGCCTTAGGGCCGGTTGTTTCAAGTTGGATTAAAGTAAGCGTTCTTTTAAAGCATAGATTTTTACGTTCTCCACCAATCAGACGATCCGTTTTCGTAAAAATCTATGCTTTAATCGACCGCTTACTTTGATCGAACTTGAAACAACCGGGCCTTAGTGGCCTTCAGCCAGTATAATAAGAAGAAGCATATTTCACTATTTGTATTGAAGCCCGGGGTTTTTCAGTCTCATCATTCGTTGATGTAAAAAATATTTTACGTATGCAAAAATGTTATATTTTTGTGTATACTTATTGCATTACACGACATTAGAATTTGTTAAAAAAAATTCGTTGACCCACGAATCAATCGCAAGCGTGATACATCAGAAATAATCGGCAGGGCACGGAGGCTGCCTTGACGGGCGCGGGGGTCGTGTCCGTATTGTTTGATTAATCGGGCGGTTAGGCCAGCGATAAGGGCAGTTGAGTGAGTGTTTAGCCGCCGCTATCGCGGCCGCGCCACGAGGGACATTTTCCCCTCAATGCGTCGGCTACACGGACTCCAGTCACGGCATCGTGTTGGGCGCCCGGGATGTATGGGAAATTGAGCGCTAGACTTATGACGACTTTTAGCCTTTTTGTGCACCTTTGGCAAAGCGAAATGGAGGTTGTGTAAATTGGAAAACAAGTGGCCTCAATCAAGCGCCAGACACAATAAAATTTTTGCCTTCGAGTTTATTATTTCCTTTGTTTCTGAATCTAAGCTATAACACGGCCGTTTGCCGGAGCTGCACTCATACAGGGTGTCTCATAACTAGAAGCAAACACTTTACAAGTACATTCCTGGCTTGATAATAAGTCGAAAATGTTCAAGCAACCATGACCATCAATAGTTGTGGAGATATGCAACATCAAAATTTGCAATTTTTTTCAAAATTTTTGACTTGATCCTTACAGTAATTTATATTAACTATGAAAAATGATTTTTTCAAATGATCGATATAAGTTGATGTAATCATAATTCAACTTTTTGCAAAAAAATAATAGAGATATTGAAAAAAATTAAAACTTTGATATTGCATATTTCCATAACTATTGATATTAAGGTAATGGTTGCTTAAACATTTTCGACTCATTGTCAAGGCAGAAATCCACCTGTAAAGTTTTTTTCTACAAGGTATGAGACACCCTGTGTGTTAATAATAACATGTTAACAATATTTAGTTAAACACATTTCATGTCACATAATATATTAAATCAAGTTTTTTATTTTTAACTACCTGTTGCTACCCGGCGTTGCACGGGTTTAGGATTAAGTTGAGAATAAATTTGTGAGGGGAAGCAAAGGTTCCATTGTTTTGCAAAGCCTCTAATTAAAACAATGTTTCCATTTAATCAAGGCTGGGATAGATAGGATGTCTAGGGAAGAAATGTGACCGAATATGCGTGCAAAATTTGGGTCCAAGTGGTGTAGATTTGTACAGAAAATATATATGGGGGAGGCGGTAGGATAGAGAGGGTAGAGAAAATGTCGCCTTTATTACCCACCTAGTCCTAGAGAACAAGTTTTCAAATGTTGAGTCCGTTACACGTTACAGATTTGCATTGAAAATATATCAGGGAAGGGAGGAGAGGGGAGGGTAGGTAGCGGCGCATTTTTTTTCAAATAATTTGTCCAAATTCGAATGCAACATTGTGTCAAAATTTCAAAACAAAAGTTGAAGAACTTTAAAAGATAAGATTTTGGACAATCAAACATTAAAATTTTTTTTTCTTCTTCAAATGTAGCACTTTTTGCAAATAGTTATCTTTTAAATTTATTTTCATGTTAATTAGGTACTTTATATTATCATTTTCCATACATAACTTTTTAATATTTTGATCTATACTTCGATTTTTAAATATTATTTTTGTTATCCTGACGAAGAAGCCATTGGCTTCGAAACATGTTGAATTTTTTCAATAAATAAGTGATTTTAACAAAGTTAATTTATATCAATTATATTTACATTTTTATTTATATAAATAAATAGTAGGTATATAAAAATAATGTTGTTAAAAATTTCAAAGCAATCGGTGAAGAACTTTCAGAGATTAGCGGTTTTATACAAACGAACATTAACATTTTTATATAGATTTTTTTATTTATATAGATAGACAGGTTCGCAATAATTTTTAAAAAATAATTATTTTTTCAAATTTCTCAAATTCACGTAGTAGCATTATTTTATAATAAAATATTACAATTTGTTTGGGCTACGATTAATTTTTATTACAAAAATTGTACATATTTTGGGAGCGTCTCGTGAAATGAGCATTTGAGATATGTAAACAGTAAGAATTATTCAGAAATTACCAAAAATGTAATCGCTCCTTTGATTAAAATAAAGGTTTCAAAATCTTACAAACCAATTCAAGGGGTTTTCTCTTGTAAAACCTAGAAATTTTATAAATTAGAAAAAGTGTTAGTAAAAACATAAATGTCATGGGTCATCAGATTAATTTTGTGAATAGTACTTACTTACCATCATGCCGTTTCCCCGTGGGGGTAGGCAGAGAGGATAGAGCGCCAGACTCTTCTGTCCTGACATACAACTTTCGCCTCATCCACATTCATACATCTTCGCATGCAAGCTCGACGGTTGTTCAGGCTTCTAACAGGACCATCTTCCAGTATCTGGTTAGTCGCCCTCTCTTTCTGGCGCCGTCAACACTTGCATCATATATCTTTCTTACCATTCTTTCCTCATTCATTCGCTCAACATGCCCAAACCACATGAGCGACCCTATTTGTATTCTATGTATTATGCTACGATCAGCTTTACATTCATTCCTAATATCTTCATTCTTTACTCTATCATACATGGATTTACACACATGCGTCTAAGGGACCTCATCTCCACTGCATTCAATCTACTTTCGTTCCTCCTCTGCCAGCTCCAGGCTTCACTTCTATACATTAGTGTCGGTACCAGAACTCCATTAATAGTTTTCTCTTAAATTTGTTTCCATTGTTATTATTTTGTGCCTACTCAATTTATAACCACACGTCGTTTTAACCCCCTTTCACAATACCTAACAAATCTATCGTCTATGCTTGAAAACCAGTTTAAGTACATTCTTTGTTTTGAAAAAGGAAGCATCGAGTGCACCGAAGGTACGAACCCGCACAGGACAAAGCCGCGATGACAAAGTCGCGCAAAACCACCCCGACAAAGCCACGGCGACAAAGCCGCGTCGATATTTCAGCGCGAATCAAAGTAATAAAAATTAATAAAATGTTTTTATTATATTTTGTGGGTAGCCCATCAATCTTTTTATATTACAATTACTTCAGAAACGACGCTGTATCTGGAAAAGTTCTTTTGCCATTACAAAAAAAATTTAGAACCTAATTTTTATTTTTGGCGGCATGGACATCGCGGTTTTGTCGGGCGCGGCTTTGTCGTGTCACCTATTCCGAAACATGTAGAAATTTGTAATAAAAATTAATAGTACTTAAAATTGTTTATTATTTTTTTTACAAAATTATTATCCTTTTTCGTGTTTACTCTGCATTAAAATCAAAATTATGCAATAAAATGTATATATTGTACGTTAATTATTTTTTTTAAATAATCAGATTTATTCTTGCTGGAATAATATCATAAAATGTATTTTACTTTATTCCGTCGGAACAACACGATAAAATGGAACAAGCCATAACCTATTCCGTTATCAGAGGTTGTTGTGTAAAAACCACTGACCACAAACAACCAAGTGCTATTAAAAAAGCCCTTTTCGAAATTGTGATAAGAAAAATGATTTTTTTGGAAGTGTTATTTATTGATGTGTATTTTATTTCAGGAAATTTGAAGACGGGGCATTTCGGATATTAAAACCTAATATTTTATTAAAATAATATTACATTCCATCAAATATTCAAGCTTAACGTAAATGAATGAAGTTCAATACTTACTAAGGTTTAATTAATGACAGCTTTAATCGACAAACCGCAGCTTCCAACGGTAAACTTCAGCGATAAATATCCATACTTAATTCAACTGTTCTGTTAAACAGTAATTACTCACCGTGTACTCGGGTACTTCGCGATAAATTCCACAAATAGATACCGATTGATCTCCTCCGAGTGGTTTGATGTAGATATACTTATAAAACATCAGTAACTGCATTAATTGAATACTTTAATGAAAGTTTTTCATAAAATACTGCAATAATTAAGATAAATTATAAAAGGCCCACAGAGATGAAGCATATGAGAAACGTGTGTGGAAGTCTTTTTATGAGATGGACCAAAGCCAATAACCTATATGAGCTGGCTCTACCTAATGCATTGTTCATCAATTATTCCATTGCAAGAACATCCACAGATTATCAAATTTTTGAAAGTTATATATATGTTCCAAATCTAAAAATCTTTCGTTCATTTGAATGGACTGTGCTAGAGACATCCGATTTTACTTCCTTTCTTTTAACTCATGGCGTCTGCTTGCTTGCTTGACGAAAAAACTTTGGATCGATTTTTAACCCTTTTCCCGTGATCCAATCGAGCTGAAACTTTGCAAGTAGACTCGTGGCGACGATCAAGAAGATCTATCAAATTTTCATTAAAAAAATTAATAATTATAGTATAATTTCGGATTTTTAGAAATTTTATTGTTTTTTTCAAATTGGAATCATTAGAAAAGTTTGATTAGCAACGACGCGGCGGCTCGATAACGTCGCGTAATATTTTCTAAATTTGAATTACTCCGTCGGTATAATAGGTACATCTCTACGAATTTCGATAATTTACAAAACAATTGGTTCACAGATGACAGCGAAATTGGATTTTCTGGGAAAAAATCAAATAATAATTTATTTCTTTTAGATTTCTGCTTAGTTTTGAAGAATTCTACATTACTCAAATCTGATTCTGACAAAATCATTTGACGCTGGAAATTCATATATATTGATAATATAATCGAATCTATCAAAATCTTGACATCTCAAAACATCTGACATTTTAGAAATATATTAAACCTCTGTAAGTTTAGTATTATGTTATATATTTTAATTCGTCTTTAATTATTGTTATATTTTACAAAGAAAGGGAGTATAGTAAAAACTTTTTTTTTATGGGTTACTTGTGGCGTCTGCTTGCTTGCTTGACGAAAAAACTTTGGATCGATTTTTAACCCTTTTCCCGTGATCAAATCGAGCTGAAACTTTGCAAGTAGACTTGTGGCGACGATCACGAAGATCCATCAAATTTTCATTAAAAAAATTAATAATTTATAACTATAATTTTGGATTTTTCAAATTTTCAGTGGCTTTTTCATACAATTAAGTAAGTTGTATGGAGATTCCGACGCATATGGTAGACATGAAACCCGAACATGAGAATGGGAGCATTGTAAAAACTTGGTTTTTATGGGTGACTTTTTTTCTCATGAACTAGTGTTTACGTAGATTTTCGCAGCTGGTAATGATACTTCTATTAGGTAATGAAGAATTAAGCAATATTCTATTTAATTTATGTATGATATTCATCTGAATTATTTAACATATATACTAGAATACAAAACTGTGTTCTTAAAACACATCCACATAAAAAAATATTATTAAAATACTGCAGTTTGATATATGATTTTATCAGAGCAATTGTCTCATGCCAATCAAATTGGACTGGATTTCATTATTAAACAGATTTGGATTAAACCCAATTAGCTATCTTTTGAAATAGACCATTTAACAGGAGGATATATATGAAAATATAATGAACATGGCCGTTGGTCATCAACAATAGTTAATTATTATTGTTTCATAAAATAGCTTGAAAATAGAGCAAAATGACTGAAACGATAAGCGATTGTCTAGATAAAATATATATTGTATTTATAAAATTATGGACTTAATATGCATATCAATCAAGCATTGAGGATGAATTAGTCAGTTTGTCTGGATTAATGAGTGGCTGAGAAGCAAAATCGCCACAATATCCAATTGATGAAATTGAGATATCTAGATTTGTACTTGATTTCAGAGCAAAGCCGAGATGTCGGCTTTTATCTATATACTTTTGATAAAGTACTTCCGAAATATAAACATTTTTTCAACAATGGGAGTGGATGAGGCAAGAATTGTGTATCCGGACAGAGTGGTGCGGCATTATATTTTCTTCCCTATCGAGAAAGGCATGATACTGTAGGTATAAGTAGTAATAGCACTTGTACCGAAAATGATTATCGTCATATTTAATATTCATATGAAAAGGCGATAGCATGTCATCATGAATTGCATTGTATGTCAGTACATATTATTCGACACAAAATTATTCGCGAAGATATTATTGTCACCCGCACTTGCACAAATACGAAACTACCAAAAACAGGTCAAAATTAATGTAATGCTTATTAAATTGTACTTTTTATATTATTTAATATACGCGAACATACATATAATTTTTAGCATACATTATTTTTAATTTTTCTATTACTTTGAAGTTCAATAATATCTACATGTGACTATCCATACATTTGATTCTTAACAAATATTCTTTTTACTTTCACTCTTGATTTTTTATTCGATAATAAATACTGTTTTTACTACCCATATTTCGTATTTATATCCTCAATTAATTGATTAATTTTATAGTATCCTTATTTTTAGTATTTTGTTTTATATTTTATTATTTTGTTCTTACTATATTAAACGCTGCTCATATTGACACAAGTTCTTCATAATAAGAAGTATGGCTTCTTTTTCTACCACATGTATCAAGATCAAAGTAAATAAATAAATAAAATAAATTATATTTAAAATGAATTAATGTGATTATTGTCTCTTGTAACGAACAATATTTTTTATTTTTCAAACGCAGGTTTTCGTAATATGGCCTGAGTGATTGAGCAGGAGCAGGCCACGGCGGGGTGGCGGTATACAGGAGCATGCTGTATACCGACTTTAAAGTTTACCTGAAGTTTCCGGCAAGTTTGAAGCAAGAAGGCAGCCGTGCCGCGCATCTCCTGTGCTCTGGTTTTTCAGAACGAGAACTTCTTCCACGGTACACATAAGCACACTCTGATGCGATTTTAATAATAACAGAGGTTGAAAATTAACAAAAATAAATAATTAAACAACAAATATAAACAAAAACCTAGTGCGATTTTAGGAATACGAGAGGTTGAAAATTAATAAAGAGCGATAAATATGTAGTTTTTAAGGTAGATATTTAATTATTTTTCTGGTATGTGTTAACTATTTTACAATAATCCATTACTACACACATATTGACGAGTCGCGAGAAACCTAAATACGAAAGTAAAAAAACATCGCCCGAAAAATAAT
Organism: Agrypnia vestita; assembly: GCA_016648135.1. Lineage (NCBI taxonomy): Eukaryota > Metazoa > Arthropoda > Insecta > Trichoptera > Phryganeidae > Agrypnia > Agrypnia vestita. Next base: position 19,660 of record JADDOH010003419.1, on the reverse strand, counting down.
AACTTCTCAGAATTCTCTAATAGCATCATTGTAACAAATCATTCTTTCGAAAGTCGTGAACAAAAATTTGTTCAATATGTATCTTATAAATTATCAATATTAATATTACAACTGCAATACAAAATACAATACAAAAAAAATAGGGAAAAACATTATTTAATAAAATCGCGTTCCCGAATACCCATTCGTCTTCATATTCCCAATAACAACCCAAAAAATCCCTTCCACCTTCCTTGTCCCAATTTTTATCCCGTTAAATTCAACACAAAGATGTATTCAACTTGGTTATCACCTTCTGATGATAAGAACTTCACCTCTTGAAACTCTGGTTTTATGGTTTTATAAAAAACTTTATTATTATATTTGAGATGGCAGTGCATGTCATCTCAAATATTAGGTCCTTACATATGAAATTGGCGTTTTGCCGTACTGGCAAATTTCATCTCAAATATCTTCTCATTGGTTAGGAATTCCAAATCCAAATTTATACAGCTATTTACTCATGTATTTGTGTTTTGAAAATTATAATTCATTTGTTTTTTCCTCAATTGTTTTATTCTTTGCGTCACTCAGTTTACAAAATGAAAAACTTGAAATATCGCGTAATTTACGAGTACGAGTTCCACCGTGGCACCAGTGCGCAGAAAGAACCGGCTCGAAGAGTAATGATGTGTATGCGACGGTGCCACACAAGAAAACACAGTGCGTTTGGTTCAAAGTTACGTTCTGGAAATTTCGACTGCAGAACAAGCCCGTGGACGCCGGAGGACCAAAGTTGATAATGAAGAATTGAAGGCTATTTGTGTGGAAGAGGATCAATCGAAAACGTCTCAGCCACTGTAAACCATGATGGAACAGCTAGCTGCTAAACACGAGTGGGTTAATTCGCTATAGGCCACGCTGACTGTCATGATAACGACTAGACCACACACTTGTTGTGTCCACCAACAGACGGCTACCAAATTTAGAGGATCTTTGCGTCACATCACGTATCGTTTGCCCTTGTCCCTGCCCTTTGCTCATCTTGACCCTCTCTTGAATTCTTGCGTTTTTGGCCTTTTTTTTTTTTCCTAGATACGTCCTTCCCTTTCTGTTGCTCTTTTCGTTTTCAACCCCTTTTTCATTTTTCCTCCTTTCCATCTCTCTCGCACCACACCGACCTTCTTCAATTGGAATGTCTAAGACATCCACCGTACTCTCCAGACCTTGCCCCAACAGATTACCATTTTTTTCGAAATATGGATAACTTCTTGCAAAGGAAAAAATTCAACTCCGATGGGGCAGTCCAAACCGCCTTCAAAGATTTTATTGATTCCCGTCCGAATGGTTTTTTTAGTAAAGGGATCGATGAACTACCTATGAGATGGCAAAAGTGCATAGATAGCAATGGTACATACTTTGATTAAATCAATATATTATAATAAAAAAAAATCGGCTTTATGTTCCTCCCATACTAAACGCCAATTTCATATGTAAGGACCTAATATAATAATAAAATTATAGAATCGTATAGGTATTCAAAAAAGTTGGTATTTGAAATGAGTTGAGATAAAAAATAAACCATTTTCATTCAAAAATTCATTTTGTTAAATTTAAAATATTCTGACACGTATTACAGTAAATAGTTTATGACGCAATCTGTCTAATTATGTCTTAGATTTGGTGGCGCAGTATGATATATATATATATATATGATATGATATAAAATAAGTCGTGTATCTGATCTTGTTTGCCAACATTTCAGAACTCATTTCAGGGTCCATCATTATAACGTCTCAGCAGATATCACATAATGTCCCGGAAACTGTGAAGAGAACTTAATCTCTGTTTCACTTACAGAGAAGTAGGTTCGCCGAGAAATTCAACTCAATTATTGCTGCCGAGCTCCACAGCCGAGCGGCAGTTGTGTATTCTCGGCATTCTGTAAAGTACCTACTTCTCTCATCCAAAGTTGTGATACCAAAATGTCAACTTTGGAAACGGTGTTGTAACGGGAGACACATGAACATTTTTCGAAGAAACAAGATCTCCTTTTGCCGTGAGCAATATTCGACATTTAGTCTAATGGCGAGCTTTGAGAAGAGAGGGATTATTAATTTAATAAATGTTCATTTATATGAAGTGTTTTTAACATATTTTAAATAAAGTACACTAATGTTTTGTTTACGTTGAAATTATTCTAAGCGATGCCTTAAGGCCAAACGGTATTAAAGTGAGATACCTAGTTACTTGAAATAATTTCAGTAAACCCTTGCTTGAACGATTTACTATTTTATAAACTAAGTTTGATGTAAGCCTACGAAAGCCTGAAGATTACTTTATTAATTAATATAAATAGAGTAGGGTCCTCAAATGTGAGAGATTTGAAATAATAATAATGCTTACCGAGAAGAGGACAGAGATGATCAAGTTTCTCAGTCATACTGAATATCTGGAGAATACTCAGGATACTGAACATCGCGTAGACAAGCGGTAGTACACCTATGGACTGGCGGACGGGTTTCATAGTTCCACTGCATAAGAAAAGAGATTAAAGGAATGTGGAAACTATAAAGGGATCACCCTACTAAGCCAACTAGGAAAGATATTCGCTAATATTCTCGAGAAAAAATGTCGTAGCATCACAGAGGGAAAAATATAGGAAGAGCAGTGAATGGACCGTTTTATGAGCGAAAGCTCCTATATCGGCCCTACTCATACATCGCTAGGTTGACATTTTTTCACACTAAAGGTCATCTCCGTGCGGCGTCGTGTAAAGGGCGACCCGGCAAGGAGAGGCCTGCAAAAGTCCATTCACCGTCCCTTTCCCACAGTAAGAAACTATTTATTAAATGAAAGTAAACAAAAAAATACATACAAAATCAAAAGAAACATAGTAATGGAGATGATATAATATAATAATCTTCAAGTGATAGAAAAATTTGGGTAATATAGTAAACCAAAGAAACATAGTAATAAAAGGTAAGAGAAATAATTGAAAATTAACATCAAGAAAGAAACATATAAGAAAAGCAGTGTATCATAGAGGGGTACCAGAAAGATAGGAGTTTGGCAGGAAACGGGGACAGTGAGGGGACAAAGAATAAACTGGAACTCTCCCTAATGGGAAGGACAAAAGAGCAAGTACACAGAAACGGAGTTCTAGTCCGAAATCCGCGGGTCCACAGTCTAGAGAAAATCACCATCGAAGCAGTTCCCAGCGCGACACCCTACACTATGTAAGTTTCGAGAGAAACAGAATCTTAAGTTTACCTCGAAACTTAAGAAGTGAAAAAAATATATAAAATATTATTTAACTCACGTTGAGTTAACAAGATTAGGTAATGTTAGTTATGGTTAGGTTGCGTAACAAGCTAAACATTATTATTTTTTCATTATGAATAATCTATACAAAGTAAACAAAGCCAAACCCATCAATAATATAGTGAGAAATTTGTATCCGCCACTCACAAGTGCAGTTTTAACATAAATTTTGAAGGAATTTAGAAGCTCTTGAGAATGGAACCTGTTACCATGCCAAATTTTCAACAGTTAGGAGATTTTTTCCAATATTTTCCACTAATCTTTTGCAAGACAGTAATTTATACGGAATATTAGAAATTCATTTACATTTAGATACAAGTCAAATAAAATGATGAAAAAATTTCAAAAAATCTGGTTCAAATTTCTAGACAATTTAAATCGTTTTGTTTGATTTGTTAAGATAATAAATTAATAATATTAGATATACTTTATTTTCATTATACTCTAAAGTTTTACAAAAGATAGATAAGAAAAACTGAAAAAATTCAAACTCTGACGTCGCTTTTAACGGTCGAAATTTCACCCAAAAGTGCAAAGAATATTTTGTATTCAAAATTGAATGAAGAATCCTCCCCTCAAATTTAAACCCTGTATAAAATAGGACTAATTTGTTGGTCCGAAATTGTGTTCGAACCCGCGACCCTTGAATCACTACGGGAGCGCCTTAACCGCTAGACCAACGAGCACATTATAATTGTTTTAAAAAATTATCAAAAAATATATAATAGTGATTGACTTCGTTATCAACTGGTTGTATCCGGTTTATGTGATGTGTTTTGATACAGCATTATTTCATTTCGCTCCAAATTGTTCAACGTGATTAATTTCCGTTTCATTCTTCAAAATATTTCTTCGCCTCCTCTTCTGCTCCGAGCGGGTCCATCAGCGGAAGCTGGATGCGGCGCGGCAGATAAATGCGTCCGAACGCACCGCACACCCCGGTTGATCTTCCTCCAGATGTAAATGATCCGCGCCCCCGTTGGAGGGCGTCCCATTTATTTCGTGTAATTGCTTTCAATTTATCTTGCCTCTTAACTTTTCCGGAATGGAGAGCTGGTTTAATGCGTCCATATACATTGTTGTTATTTTTTCGCCGGCCCTATTTTTCGCGCGCAAAGTCGGGAATAACGTAAAATTGAATAATTATTTCGCCATCCAGCGCCGCGCTGACGTCGCTCGGGAGGAGTGATAAATAACCCGACTCCCCGGAATATAAAGTCTGGAAAAGTCCCCGAGGGCCGTATTAAAGACCGAGAGATTATCTGAATATTTCATTTAGATAACTTTCTTATTGCGATGCATTCGTTTTTTATAGCCGCCGCGTTGATGCTAAGTGAAGTTCCGGTACCTCTTGTGAAACAATTATAAATATATACATATGTATTATTACATATTTATTTATAACATATTTAATAAATATATAATAAAGGTAATTTTTGTAACTATAGATACAATATTTACATTTATTATAAGATATCTTTTGAAAAATATTATATTTAAAATGAAATATTATATTAAATTTAAATATTTAATAAAATATCTGAGACAGAAACCAAACATACAAAATATAATTTCATGTTAAACTTAGAACTAAAATTGAGTTTTTGTAACAGTTATTATTATAATCTATTTAATTATTAAAAACTACGAGCAATAAAGTTACTATAATATTTTATATAAATAGGCCAGCTATGTATCAGGTTCTAAGACGATCCATAAAGCCCAATAAAGACATATCAGAATACAATTTAAAGGTATACAAAATTAACAAAGTTCTAATATAAAGGTCAGGCCATTGGCATACAAAAGCCAACAGCTTGATCTATGTAAAACGGTGTAATTACGAGTATTATATTGTTAAAATTAAAAATCTAAAGATTAAATAAATAATATGTAAAATATTAATGACCATCAAGTTCTATGAAATCAATCATCTGCAATTGCTTTGACATTAGAAATTATCCGTCAAATTTTAATTTTTATTGATAATTGATCAGCTTTTATTTATTTAAAATATCAACTAAATTAAAGTACATATAACTGTCTCTTTAATGTTATTGTCTTTTTAACTTTATGATTTTGATTATGTGCGGTATTCTTTGTCCATAGTCTGGCCAGTAGGTAGTCCTCATATTATGTTTGCCAGATGTAGCGAGGCTGTGGCTGTGTTAAATAAATTTTACTGGTCGCTACCATCGAACAAAGTTTCGAAAATGAGCGCTGTTTAGGGCAATGATTGTACCGCTTCAGACCAAACACGTCACGGCATGCAGCATAAATAAACTGCGGATAGGTTAAGGGGGGGTAAGGTTTTTAACTTTTTTTTTGCATTTTATTTTTAATTTTTTAAATAAATGAAAAATATCGCAAGCATATTGTGTCAAAATTTCAAGTCAATCGGAGCAAAATTGACGAAATTATGAACATTTGAGAGATACTCAGACTGATTTTCTATACCTGCTCGGGCAGCTAAGAAACGCGCTCACCTGAGGACTACCGGACGTGCTATTGTATTGGAAGAGTTTTGCGTAGACAAGAACAAAAAGATGCTGATGATGAAAGCTCTTTGCTGTGTGAACATGGCATCGACGATTATGTGTAAGTATAAAATATGTGTTGAGTTTTATTTTGGATTTTACAGTGTGCAAAACTTTAAAGCGTTTTCCCCATATCTCACGTTTTCAAATTCGGTGTCCATCATAACTTCAAAACTACTGCACCGATCCTTTTGAAATTTTGAACACTATTTCTGTACATAATTTACGAGGTAACGCTGGAGACTTTTTTTTCAAATATGTTATTAATTTTTATTTTTTAATAACAAATTAGTCGATATTTTTCTCAAAACATCGTGTTTTTCCCTTCAAAGTGTTCCAAAAAATTGAAATTTCAAAAAACCCTCCCAGCGTTACCCGGGAAAACCTATTATCTTACGAATGAACTTTGAGTTTTTGATTTCAGATAATCTAGCACCAAGTTATGATGGACACCGCAATTCTACTTTTTTCCGAGACACGTCCGAATAATTGCTGCCATTGCCGTATTTTTTAATCTTTCTTCTTGAAAATATTACACAATATTCTTCAAATGTGATACGTTAATGTACTATTGGTTTTAATAAAGAGATTTTAACCGTGTTGTCACAAAAAATTCACAAAAACATGCCTTTTTTGTACGAATTAACCTTACCCCCCCCTTAAATATACCCCCTTTTCGACCCACGAAGTATTTTGAACATAAGGAAGTGTGTTTAAACCTGTTAGTACCGCGACTAGAGTTTTTGAGAAATAATTTACTTTTTGTTCTCAGAATGAATTTACGACCATGTCATATAATGGCGTCTATAAGTGAAGTGAGTTATAAAAACTCGGAAAATGACATCTTTTGTATCTGTCCGAAGAGCTTGTTGTTTTTGTATACTTATATAATGAAGTTCCTAAGAAACTAAAAAAAGGATGGTCATTGCTCTCGATAGTCCAAGATTTTCCAAGGCATGCAACCCTCAACAATTCTCACATTATGGTTAAAAAATTTGATTACAAAAGGTATTGTCACAAATCATACCTTGAATTTTTTCAACACAATCGCCGTTTCGTGTGATTCTTTGATAAAGAATGTTAAGACATGAAAGGATTATGAAGACTTCAATAAAGCTCAGACTTTTGTGTATTCTAAGAAAGTTCAGAGAGGAGCAGCGCTCATGGAAGAGTCATCGGTGGTATGAAGACAATCGTCTCTACTCCACCAATGCAGAGCAGAAGCAATACTCACTCTTGGCGGTTAACGATTAATAATTTTCCTGACTCAAAAAGTCCAATTTGACGTCATCTTGAATAATTAGTATTTATTTTAATTATGTTTATTTTTTTTAGGTTTCAAGTAATTATTTTATTTATTTTAATCTTACGTTTAACTTAATTTTTGTAAAAAATTTCTTAATTTAAATATTTACAGTTTAAATGCCAATTATTTTGTAGTAAAACCCTACACCTTTCCAGCTAGTAGCGACCTCTAAAAGCCTTTTAAAAAATCTGAAAAAGTACTGTGTAAGTTAAGAAAAAGAAAAAATAGTAATCAAATAATTAAATATATTTTTGAAGCACCCTAATGTATAGGTAAAATTTTTATGTATAACACGAATACCCTTCTTAAACTTCAATAAATAATTTTATTATGTAGATTGTATATAACTTTAGTTTTCTTTATATTTTATAACATATTAAAATAGAGCTCATATATTTCACGCGGTTTATCGAGTTATATAGTATCTAATATTTAAAATATTAATATTTCATTTCACAACTAAGCTAAACAAAAATAGGCACCTGATTATCTACAAGCATAAGTAAGTTATACTTTATGCAAAAAAGCTAACAATTTAATCGCGTGATGTGAGATTGCCAATAATATTACACATTTGCTGTGTACACTCCATAATAATTGGATAGCTATTCAAATACAAAAAATATACAATTTTCAAATTTCTGATAGGTTTCAATCATTTTATTTGACTGGCATTGAAGCAAATGAATCTTTAAAATGTAATTAAAATTAAAATAAAATTAATAAACTTGGCAAGCAGACTCGTGGCGACGACCAAGAAGATCTTTCAAATTTTCGTTAAAAAAAATTAATAATTATAGTATAATTTTGGATTTTTCAAATTTTTAATGGTTTTTTCATACAATTTGTATGAAGACATGAAGAGATTCCAATGCATCAGGTAGATGCAAAAACTGATAAAATAATAATTTTGGATTTTTCGAAATTTTTTATCCCTTTCGTAGCGTCGCATCCCAACGAGCCCAACTCATAGGTTAAGCGCCAAACCAGTTACCACTAGTAAATGAGAAAGGAAGTATAACAAAAACTTGGCTTTTATGAGTTACTTTTTATACTTAAGAATTAATATATAAAATAAACATGTAATCATCATCATATTTGCCCCTGATATAAGGAGATTTGGCGCTGTGCTTCCAATTCTAATGTCGTACATTGCTTTGGTAGTCTAGTACTTGTCAACCGGTCTCTCTTTAGAGAAGAAGCAAGAGTCACCTTCCCTTCGGATATGTATCTTGTTAGAATGTTAGAACAAAATAAATTACATCTTGGTAGCAACTCCTTTGGCAGTCGTAAGGCCTGTCTACAAAAACTTAATTGGGACTTTTCTGTGTGCAAAAGTAGCAAATATATAATTAAGATTTATTTCAGAGAAATTTATTTATTTTTTTGTTTGGAAATATTACAGACATAAGTAAGTGATATATGTATATATAAGAGTGTAAATAGACAGTGTTGAATATGTTAACTTATATCCTAGCATATTTCACATAGACAATCGTGTTGATATGTCCATGTTTTCAATGTATTGTGACAGGATCAAAGCGGTGGAAGAAAAAAAAATACGTGAAATAAATGAAGTTTTTATTTATCACTAAAATCACTGGACACGAATTTAATCGGAGCACTTTTCTTTAATTCGCAGAATCTCGACCATCCAGAATATTTACACGTCTGTTATTGCACTTTTTCACTTAACCTCAGGTAGGTACTTTTCTATTTCATTATACTTTAGTATATCCCTTCTTTATGATCAATCGCACGAGTTCGTTCACTTCACTGACATCGCCAAACTGTCACAATAAAGCGTATAGCGGTAATGTTGCCCTTTAAATAGGAAATGACATTTGGCAAATTTTCGGGTGTGATCGAGGGATTTCTGAACCTTTCTAGAAATTTCTAACTTACTGTTAAACTAGAGTGCTGTTAAATTCACGTTTACGTGCAATTTTATGTATCTACAGTTTTGTGATAGAATGGTGCGCGCGATCTTGCCAATTAGGTTAGGTATGTGTTTATGTATTGATTAATCATACGCCAACAACGTGTTGAATGTAACAATTAGCAAATTATATTACGGTAAGCAATACAGGGCGATACAAGATATTCGAACAAAGTATCGGTGAGGAGATGAAGCAACTAGATATACAATGTACTACAAAACTTCCATCGCCTTCGACGTGTAAGGATTATTACTATTCTTGGCTGAATACATTATTAGTAGGACGGCGGTACAGCTGACGTATGGGCAACTCTTCAACTTGGAAAGTTAGTTTGGCTCCAAGTTGGGTAGCTACCAGCCACCAACTAGACTTGTTGGTTGGTAGAGGTGAAGCTATTATGAGCGTAATTCATTTTCATAACTCTGGTTAGCGTCACTTACGTCACTCTTACGTCAGATGATATTTAATGAAATTTCGCCAACGAAATTCTGAAAATTTCATAATTCATGGCATAGCTTTAACTTTCGTATGAAATACTAGTAAGAGCCAAGATATATATTTATAGGGCTAACGACCTATCGTACGGCTGACGTGCGTGATCAATTTATGCAATATAACCTTAACCAATCCCTATGGTAGACTACCATACCTATTCAATTTTTGGAAATTTTATGTATATATAGTATATGTTAACTTTGCACTACTTGTTTCATATGGGATTAATATTTTACAACCGCAATCTGTGGTAGAAATTTGTCATCCTCATGACTCAGTAGAGATGTCGCTGTTAGATAGATAGATAGGCCAGTATAATCTAAATTGCTCAATACCAGAGACTATCAAACATATTTGCCCTAAGAAAATCTATATTACAAAACTATTAATCTTTTTCTTCTCCTTCATCTGTTTTATGAAAATTTGGTTGGATGTCTATTGCTTGGATATCACTCTTGAACCACTCTCTGTCCTGCGTTATGTCGATCAGTTAGGACAATTGATAGTTTCATACCTATTTATTTTCAGTCCATTTGCCTCCTCTATGTTCTCCTGGGTCAACTTCATTCCTCTGATACTACCGTGTAACTCTGATTAGGAAACCTTTCGTTTCTCACACAAACGATATGACCAGGCCAACTTAACTTAGGTAAGCTGGTAAAGATAGGTGTCATTATCAGCTGCGAAATATATGTAGGTATACTATATCATGAGAATGATCTCTAGCATAGTTTCTTCAAATATATGGAATGTTTCAATTTGGATCACATAGGTTTGCAACTTTTTTCTTACGATTGAATTGGAGAATGTTGCATTGAGTTGAGTGATCACTTAAGCCAGCTCATACAGGTTGTAAGCCCCATCACATAAAAGTCTTCCATACACGTTTCTTATATAAATAGCTTCATTTTTGAGAGAATTCTATAATTTATATTATTTTTACAACCATTCCTAAATAACAGAAGCTTCTCAACGTAATCTGAATTATTAATGATATACTCAGATTTAGTGGAGTTTCATCTGAGGCAGACTTTATAAGAATAGTAGATGGGGACATGAGACATATTATCATGAAAAGAATAATGAATAGAATATACAAAAGTGCCCGATATATTTATTATGTAATATAATTTTGTCTTTTATATGATCCAATGTATTGAATAATTGCGTTTATACCTATATTTATTATTACGGTGGCTTTCAAATTTAAATATTTAAGTTAAGTTTTTTAAACATATGTGGATGATCAAATATCATTTTTTGTAAATTTAATGTGTTCATTTGTGTAACTTATTATGTCCCTCGTAGAAATATTTCAAAAAAATATTCTACCTTAGATTAAACATATATAATACCTACTATAAACCTTTAAACCATGAAAGTGCCCTCCAACGTCCCTATAGAGAGCTTTCGCCACTTTAAAATGCATATGAACGCGCCCGGCTAACGCGCACTGCACGCAGTTCCACACGATTTGCTCATTACCTTCTCATATCTGACTTAGTTGATTGTGCACGCGCTACATCGCATTTAAGTTATTTTATATGTAAAGCAACTGTGTAATTTTCCTGAAAAAACTCAATTCGAATCTGTATGCAGTTTTCCTTCTGTATTTCCTATGCGCTTTACCTATTTGTTTACAATCGTAATACACGTTACATACATCGCAATATAGGTACGTTTCATTGAAAACATTTTACAAAATATCCATTTTGCACATACCTTACACATACTTTACACATACTTTACACATACTTCACAAATACTTTACACATACTTTACACATACTGTATACATACTTTATACATACTTAACACATACTTTACATATACTTTGAAAGCCGACTGGTCTCCTTGGCAATATCAATCTTCTCTATGGTGACCTTCATCAGTCCGATTCTCTATAACACTTTAATTTTTCTTAATATGTTAAAATTTGAAGGCGTCAAAGAAATGCCCAACTGGATAGCCAGAATCATTAACAATTTAGAATAAAATATTAAATTAGTTTTAAATTTTCGCACAGAAAATGAATTTATAAAATATTTGCGCATTTATGTATTTTGTCAACGGTAACTTTATTTTAATTTTAAAGTGGATTTCTAGTGTAAACGATAAAACCTTCAAAATTTGAATAAATATAATAAATTTTACAAAAAATTCTGTGGAAACTCCGCTGGAAAATAAAATTCTGAATTCTCCAAGATGAAAACCCAGACTTTATATCTGTATAAAAGATAATAGCACCTATTTCTTACATGCATTTTAGAGAGTAGCTAAAAATTCGTGAATAATTCTTAATATTTCGTCATCTAATTCCCGCTAATCTCAAATATTAGGTCCTTACAAATGAAATTGAGGTTTAGTATGGGAGGAACATAAAGCCGATTTTTTTTTATTATAATATATTTATTTAATCAAAGTATGTACCATTGCTATCTATGCACTTTTGCCATCTCATAGGTAGTTCATCGATCCCTTTACTAAAAAAACCATTCGGACGGGAATCAATAAAATCTTTGAAGGCGGTTTGGACTGCCCCATCGGAGTTGAATTTTTTCCTTTGCAAGAAGTTATCCAAATTTCGAAAAAAATGGTAATCTGTTGGGGCAAGGTCCGGAGAGTACGGTGGATGTCTTAGACATTCCAATTGAAGCTCCTCTAATTTGGTAGCCGTCTGTTGTGCAGTGTGTGGTCTAGCGGTATCATGAAGCAGCAGTGGCCTAGAGCGATTAACCAGCCTCGGTTGTGTAGCAGCTAGCTTTTCCATCATGGTTTGCAGTTGCTGACAATAGACATCTGCCGTAATCGTCTGGCCAGATTTAAGAAAGCTGTAGTGAACGACACCAGCACTAGTCCACCAAATGCTCACAAGTAACTTTTTTGGAGTCAATTTTCGCTTGGGGCATGCTTTGGCTGGTTCGGCAGGGTTCAGCCATTGCGATGAGCGCTTCCGATTATCGTACAGGATCCACTTTTCATCACAGGTAATGATTCGATTTAAAATCCCTTCATTATTGTGCCGGTTGATTAATGCAACGCAGCAGTCAACGCGCGTTTGTTGATTTGCTTCACTCAATTCGTGAGGTACCCACCGTTCAAGCTTTTTCACCTTACCAATTTGCTTCAAGTGGATTAAAACAGTTTTATCACTAACACCGCAGCCTGCAGCTAACTCGGATGTGGTTTGCGATGGATCCGCTTCCACAATAGCCTTCAATTCTTCATTATCAACTTTGGTCTCCGGCCGTCCACGGGGCTTGTTCTGCAGGTCGAAATTTCCAGAACGAAAACGTTGGAACCAAAAACGCACTGTGTTTTCTTTTGCGGCACCGTCGCCATACACATCATTAATCCTTCGAGCCGTTTCTGCAGCACTGGTGCCACGGTGGAACTCGTACTCGTAAATAACGCGATATTTCAAGTTTTTCATTTTGTAAACTGAGTGACGCAAAGAAAAAAACAATTGAGGAAAAAACAAATGAATTATTATTTTCAAAACACAAATACATGAGTAAATAGCTGTATAAATTTGGATTTGGAATTCCTAACCAAAGAGAAGATATTTGAGATCAAATTTGCCAGTACGGCAAAACGCCAATTTCATATGTAAGGACCTAATATCTCAATTCATCAATTCCATAACTTTAAAATTTAATACTTATTCATTTTAGAAGCTAAAAAAATCCATACATAAATAAATATAAAGGTAAAACCACTTTTACCAATTGAAAGAGTCGGAAAATAAATTATCGGGCCATTAAAATATAAATATTGATATTTACCCTTTATATATGCTGTATATCAGAGGGCGATCTATTTATCTGTCAAAATGTGATCAAAGAGATAATGGAGGTGTGCAAGAGATAAGGAGATGAGGATAAGGAAATTTAATATGCAAGATGGTCCTTCAGATTTGGCGTTGAATATGGAAAATCCATTTTAAGCCACAATTCAATAAAAAGAGCAGTATTTTGAGACGATTCGAATAATCTTCTGTCCAACCAGTTTTTAATGAGGTTGAATGGTATTTTTATCTACTTAAAATTTACACTAAATAATTAACTATACCGAGGCATACAATTACTATAAGATAACTATCCTTGAAGACAGAACGATAAGTAATGTAAAATTTCTTCTCAAATTACTTAGCAATAGCATTAACTTCCCTGAAATTTTAAGTTCTATTGGTTTTCGTATTTCGCAGAGATAATCACGACCATCGCATTCTTTTTACTTGGATAATAGTATTTAACTATGTTTTTGACACCTATATTTATACTATAGTTTGTTATACTATTACAAACAAAAAGTGTAATTCTATCCTCTTTAATGATGTTTGATGAATCTCGAATCGTGGTATCAATTTCCCATCACTTTGTATTTCCTCATCTCCTAAATGTAACATGAATTTCTTTCCTCTTTTTTAATTTTCTAATTATTTCTGCATAATTGAATTTTTTTTAGTCGAGTTTTTTTCTCTTCTTACTCGTGAGTCTACTGAACTTTGTAAGGTGAATTATTGGTGTCAGTGAGTATAGCTGTAATCATATGACAATGTTGTTCACTAGGCATGGATTTTATGGCATGGTTTTTATGCTGATATCAATGCATTGTCACTAGAGGTGGCATTCATATATTACAAATATACTCTACGTGTGTGAGTTAATTTGTGTTATTGAAAAATATTTATATTATTACTATTATTCTCGAGAAATACTATCGAGAAATTAAAGTGAACATATTATATAATATTAAATATTAAATAACACCATGTTTAACGAAATATAATTGAATAAATAACACAATTGGAACGCATACATTCAAGATAGCTGAGAAAAATCATATTTTGCAAAATATTTCTGGCTTGCAAAAAATCGCCATTTTGCAACACGTCTGTTAAAATAAAACACAAATCATTTCGTTTTCACCACTTTATTAGATATAAAATAGTGTTCTCGAAACATGTAGATTTTATATCCAATTAAGTGATGAAACCAAAGTGATTTGTGTTTTATTTTAATAATAATGTCACCATAAAGTTCAAACCTTCATTCAGAAAAAGAATATTCTTCAAACAGTTATTACGCCTGTTAAAGCAAATATGTGTATTCGGGACACTGCAGGGCGTGAGACACATATATTAGGCGATTAGCTGGTTTGTGTTTAGGGCAGATTCGTGCACAGCTTTTTTGTCATTTCTAAATTGTTCACATTATTATTATGAAATCTTTAAACTCTGACATTAAACACAAGTCTATACCAATCAAACGTGGAGTTCGACAAGGGTGTATATTGTCACCTATGTTATTCAATTTATACTCCGATCTAGTATTCAAGGAGGCTTTGCTGGGGGTCAAGGTTAACGGTGTACACGTCAATAATATCAGGTATGCGGATGATACAGTCATTCTGGCAGATAGTATGGAAGACCTACAAACACTCGTAAACAGAATTAATGAGGGTGGTGTGAGACTGGGTCTTAACATGAACGTGAGTAAAACAAAGTTCATGGTGTTTAGTAGGCAAGATCACACGGGAGCACGCCTCACATTGAATGGGGCTGGTATAGAGAGAGTGACAAAGTTTAAATACCTTGGAAGTATCCTAGCGGAAGACCTCGACCCAGAAACCGAAGTCAAATGCAGAATTGCAGATTGTCAGATGCAGTCAGATGCAGAAGCATAAGCATTTAACAAAATGAGACAGATATTCTGCGATGACAATCTTAACCTGAAACTTCGACAGCGACTGGTCAAATGTTATATATGGTCAGTCCTGCTGTACGGAGTGGAATCGTGGACCCTCAAAGTGACTAGCATGAACCGGCTGGAGGCGTTCGAAATGTGGATATATCGGAGAATGCTCCGGATACCCTGGACGGATATGGTCAGCAACACAAGAGTTCTTCAAAGAGCTAGAGTGAATAGAGAGTTGCTGACAAATATTAAAATCCGAAAGGTATCGTATTTGGGTCATGTGCTCAGAGGAGAAAAATATGAATTGCTCCACCTGATTCTTATGGACAAGATAGAGGGTCGTAGAGGTGTTGTCGTAGAGACAAATTTCCTGGCTCCGCAATATACGCGACTGGGCGGGCATAAAAAGTGTTGGAGAGCTGTTTCGTGCTGCCCAGGACAGGGACGCTTTCTCTCGGGTGATAGTCAACGTTGGGGGGATCTGACATGACACCAAAAGAAGAAGAATTAAACGCGAAATAAAATTATAATTTACTTTTATTTCGCAGAAATTAGTTACGCGCAACTTTTTCATTGTATTTAACACACGCTTTTGCAAATGTAGCTCAATCGCCCTAGTTAAACTGTTAATGTGTGTAATTGTTAAATAATATATTAAACGAGATAGCATGTATCGCATTTTATTCCAACCTTATGTATTGTAATAGATAGTAACGATTAATTTACTAGACATACGAGGCGAATGGCACGAGTGATTCGGTATTGTATCGTTTGTAGATACAGCGGATAAAAACCAATTTCTTAATTCACTTTGGCAGCAACCATTGCGATGGAAACGGCGATTTAATTGCTGAGCTTCAAAATACTCGGCAAATTTATCAAAAAGTGAAAAATATTATTTAGTAAAAATAAACAAATATTTCATCGTTTTCACTCCAGCTTTGACGATGTTCATTTTTAATTGGTGAAAACCTCCCATCCAATTCACTGCCCCTTGATTGATATTGCTCAAAGCAAGTTTTTTCGAATAGATACTTTTTCATTTCCACGGATGAAACCTTTGTCGGAAAATAACCGCTGTTTTCAGGTTGCAAGATTTTTGTTGTCGTTCAATAATATATTTTGTATCTATAAAAGCCAAATAATGTCATGATCGTAATTTTCATCACAGAATTTTAAAATGAAACTATATATCAGGTGATTGCAGTGAGTATATTGAAGCATAATTATTACATAAACATATATTTAAAAAAAAAGTCGAAAAAAAAATCGTAATATTCCTATCACAAATATCGAATTATTTAGGTTTTAATCTATACCTATAAAACTCAATGTCTGTCTGGTCTCTATACAAATCTACACCGTTTGTCTGATTCGACCCAAATTTTGCATACTTATGCTTTAGGACTCGGCGGGTGACATAGGCAATATTTCTCCCCTATTCTTTTACTCCTTCTCCTCCCTCTGATATATTTTCGATGCAAATCTGTACCGTTTGACCGATTGGACTTAAAATATGGAAACTTATTCCTTAGGACCCGGCGGGTAACATAAGCCACATTTACCCCCTATTCTTTTACATCTTCCCCTCCCCTTAATATATTTTAGATGCAAATCTGTACCGTTTGACCGATCGGACTCAAAATTTAGAAACTTATTAGCAAGGACTCGGCGGGTAACGTAGGTGATATTTCCTCCCTCCCCTTTTACCCTTTCCCCTCCCCTGATATATTTACGATGAAAATCTTGGAAACTTATTCTTTAGGACTCGGCAAGTAACATAGGTGACATTTCACCCCTATTCTTTTACTCCTTCCCCGCCCCCCGATATATTTTTGATGCAAATCTATACTGCTTGTTTTGTTCCCCCCAAAAAATTATTTTCAACTTTATCCTTATCCCGTGCAACGCCGGGTACGAACAGCTAGTCTATATCTATAAAACTCAATGTCTGTCTGTCTTTCTGTCTGTCTGTCTGTTCTCTATACAAATCTACATCGTTTATCTGATTCCACTAAAATTTTGCATACTTATGGTTTAGGACCTGGCGGGTAACATAGGCGACATTTCCTCCCTCTTCTTCTACCCTTTCCCCTGCCCCTGATATATTTTCAATGCAAATCTGTACCGTTCGGACTCAACATTTGGAAACTTTTTCTTTAGGACCAGTCGGGTAATATAGGCGACATTTTCCCCTTACCCTCTAACCCATCCCCTACTCAAATACATTTTCTGCACAAATCTATACCGCTTGA
Source organism: Agrypnia vestita (assembly GCA_016648135.1). Taxonomy (NCBI): domain Eukaryota; kingdom Metazoa; phylum Arthropoda; class Insecta; order Trichoptera; family Phryganeidae; genus Agrypnia; species Agrypnia vestita. The sequence continues at coordinate 2,126 of JADDOH010003419.1, read as the reverse complement.
CCGATTGCACTCAAATTTTGCATACATATTCCCGACGGAAAAAAATATGCCACATTTCTTCCCTAGACATACGTTCCATATCAGCCTTAATTAAATGTGAACAGTATTTTAATTAGAGGCTTTGCTTAAAAATGGAACCTTTGTTTTTCCCCACAAATTTATTTTCAATTTAATCCTTAACCCGTGCAACGCCGGGTATGAACAGCTAGTATATTATAATATTCTGTCAGATAAATTTTTTATTTCCTTTTTTAATGTTAATCAAGGTTAATAGCCAGCGAAAGCTCTTCAACATGACGTCACTTTGTATCCGCGAAATTTTATTTACACTTGATATCTTGATTTTGCTGCCCTCTTGTATGTTAGTTAATCTGTAAATTATTTTTATTTTAGGTTATCTGCACTAATTTTTATTATTGTTTAAGATTATATTAGTATAAATTGCCAACACAGGATTTTTTTTATTTTTAATCATTATCACCTAGAACATCGTTAATCAACATAAATTTACAAGGTATGGATATGAAGGTCAAGGTAAGAATTCGCGACCCCATCATGTTAACTGATTGAACTATCTGGACGGGGGCTCGGTTTCTTCACACACTGTGGCTAGAGCCACCCTACAAGGAAACAAGGAAACACACAAAACCAAAATATATGTTTACGTACAAGTTATGCTTCAATGTAGGTAGGTACTCATTGCACGCGCCTGATATATACAACACTCTCTCTGAATCTCTTTTTTTTTGGATGTTTGGAGAATGAAACATTTGTAATCAAAAGGATTAAAATGTAGAACAACAGAATGTAGGAAAATGTGAAGAGTTATTGTAAGTGAGAGCATAAATCTAAGCAGAAAAGCAGTTTACATTTATAAATATAAATTATTCACCATTTTCACTGAATTGATTGGATAGAAATAACATCGTTTTAGGCCTATTAATTAATAAAGGTACGTTCGGAGGCGGCGTTAGGAGCAGTTAAAATTGCGATGTCAGTAGACACATTGAGTTCGCAAGAAGCGGATGCCTTAAATTACTGTCGGACGATCTTCAACCAGCGCATTGTACTTTACCAGTTACTGCATTTACGGGTGCATTTTGGATACTAATGTAACTTTGGATGTAAGAGAAATCATTATAGAATTTTCATTTTGCGGCAAGAAAAGAGTTTGCAGGTCTTTCGAAAATAGAATCTTACGCAAGATTTTCGGTCCAAGCAATCCAACCGGAGAACGGAAGAGGTTAAGGATCCTGGAAATTCGGAAATGGCACACTACCAAGTACAAGTTGTAAATAAATGAGTAGCTTGTTGGTCTTGTGGTTAGGACTCTTGTCTCGTAAACCAAAGATCGCGGGTTCGAACCTCACTCTAGACCTACGGGTGTAAATCAATATTGTGTGTCAAGTCAGTAAGTATCAATAATCATTTTTCAGCTGAATGAAAGATAATGTTTTTGCAGTAAATACAACATTTAAATTAAAAGTTATTTTATATTTAAGCTGGTGCCTTCACTTATGAAGCAGAAAATTCTCGCAACTGACGTGAAGTGTGCATGGATTCTGATCACGAGTTCGTCATATCTCTCTGCTGTCCTACCCGGGAAGAAGGAACAATAAGGCAGGCTCTTCGGAGCACCTTCCAGGGATAACTCACCAATAATTATTATGCGCCGCATACAGCCTCCGTCTTAGAACAAGTAATTAGATGGAACCTCCTGTACCGAGGAACAAGAGTTTCTTGTTCAAAATAAATTGAAAATGTCAATTTTTTCCTTTTTTTTTAAACATTTTTCATTCCACTGATACGCATACTCTAATCATCTATAAATATATTTTATTTATTTTATTTTATTTATTTTATTTATTTATCTTCATCTTGTTACATGACCTAGGAGATGAAGCCGCTCATCTCACTAGGAAGAACCTGTGCCGAGATGAGCAGCTGAACAATATAGTGAGAAAAAAAAAATAAAGATATACAACAAAATACTATATAATTATAAGATTAATTAATTAATTAATTGAGTATATAAATATAAAATGTGGATAATAACAACAGTATATATTATATAATACAAAAGCAATAAAGAAAGTAAAGCAAAGTAATATATATAAAAAATCATA